>RJWJ010005621.1:0-67223 GCA_004363605.1 Indri indri | reverse complement strand
GGAAATTGCTCCTGGACCTCCTTCTACTTTTCCATACAGTAACAATATTCCCTCTAAAGTACCAATATCCCTCAATTTTGGGGCTGCGATTTCCCTCTTCAACTTTTATTTGCCAATAATTGCTCAAAATTCCTTTGTTCCTTTTGTTTTTAGAGCATGACTTTTAGGGATGAGATACTGTGGAACTACGAGTTGTGGTTGTTTTACCACCTTGCAGTGAAAATCTGTCATCTAATTTCTATTGATTTTTAGAGCTGAAGAGCTAGAGCAACAGGGGTCTCAGCTTTTAACAGTGATAGCTTTTCTAGGGGATTTGCTTAAAGCACTTAAAATGATACTTCGGTTTACAGTAAAATTTCAAAAGAATATAACTTTTGACTCAGCAATTTTATTTCTGGGAATTTGACCAATATTGTTAATGATATCATTAAGTTAAGATGCTTAGTTAAGGACATTTATCCCAATATTATTTGAAACAGCAAAATACTGGAAACCATCTGAATGTCCTTAAATGGTTGAATACATTTTGATGTATTCATACTATGGAATACTATGCAGCTATTATAAAGAATAAGAAAAACACATGTGCATTGACTTCCAGGTCTGGTAATAATTTATCTTTAGGTGAAAATATCAAGTTATTGAGTAACCTGAGTTATATTATTACTCTGATCCACCTGCAACAACCAGGCCAGGAAACCAATCACTTATTTAACTATATGTAACCAGCTTGCTAGCTTTAAGTCAAACTTGTAGGAAGTCAAGCTGCTATCACTAGTTATTGGTCCAGAAAGCCAACAATAATCCCTGAAACAATTGGCCCAAAATAGCCAGGACTTGATTAATAACCGACAACTATTCTCACTTTTGTCCCCATTTCCAACTTAGAACTACCCAGAGAAAGCCCACTATGTACCTGTAACCAGTCACATAGGACACCCTGCTTCTCTTTAGCTTACCTGTGTTTGTCCACGCCAACAGCCTCCAATAAAAGCATACCTGAAGCCTTTCTTTTTTTTCCACTATAAAGCTTTTACACTCTTCTGCCTGGCTTAGAGCCTGCCACTGTCAAAAAGATACCTGCACTCGTATGTTTACCACAGCACCATTCACAACTGCAAAGATACGGAATCAACCTAAGTGCCCATTAATTGATGAGTGTATACAGAAAATGTGGCATATATATACCATGGAGTGCTACTCAATGATAAGAAAGAATGAAATAGTGTCTTTTGCAGCCACTGGGATGGAAATGGAAGCCATCATCCTAAGTGAAGTAACTCAAGAACAGAAAAAAAATGCCACATGTTCCCACTTATAAGTCAGAGCTAAACTATAGCTACACAGTCTAATATAAGGGACATTGGCAACTCACAAGAGGGGAGAATGGAAGGGGGTGAGGAATGTAAAATTACCCGTAGGATGCAATGTACACTACTCGAGTGATGGGTACATAAGCCCAGACTTCACCACTATACAATATATAACAACAAAAAGAAAGGCTACACATGATTTTGTTAAGAAAGATTACATCAGAGATATGGGATAGCATGTATTTCTTTATTATTCAAATGACTAAAATAAAAAAAGATAGCATGATACATTCATCTGGCCATTCACATACATAGTTTATTTCACATACCAATTAATTATATTAATAATAGTCTTATTTAATATGGTGGATATTTATAAAGATATTATATTGGGTGCTCCATGGGACTATTTTAGGAGACACCTAACAATTGCTCTTCTATATGAATGGGAGTTCAAAACTAAGAGTTCTTAAAAATGACAAAAACATAATTTATTTTTGAACTAAAAATATTTAGCTTAGCCAGAAAAAAAAATTTAAATGCTTTCCTGCTGTTCTTTTCAATATTCACTGTGTGTTTTATTCTCAAGTTAGACTTGGACACACTCTAAAATGTACTCTAGTTTTATCTTAAGTATTGCTATATCCAAAGGAACAAAGAATTTTTCTTATCAGCCCCTTCCTGCTGGACTTCCTAATACATTTGATTCCCAGCTATTAACCCAGGAGACCTGTGTTCACAGTCACTTTGTGCTTCTTAAGACCTTACAGGTTTAGTCGTGTATAGACATTCTTATAAAGAGTATTACTTTTTTTTTGTACTGAACAATGTTTGCCAATATTCCCATGACTTGTGGCTAAAAGATGACTAGGAGATCAACCAGTCAAACCACTGGAGATTTCAACTATTCTCTGGAAACACTATTTGCTTATGGGAGGAAAAACCATCATGGGAATGTGAACTTTTAACAGTATCTTGTACTCTTTTGTTAGGAAAAGGGGAAAAAAAGACCCAGGCTTTAGTCAACCATTAAGCCTTAAATCCATTCAAAAGATTTTTCAACAGCTTTTGATAAATGAAAATAGTTATAATAAAATAATTACAGTCAATTAAAATAGACATCAGTTCTCGGTGAATTACTTCAGGAAACCCATAAGTTCAGCATCTTTCCAAAACCATTTACTATCTACATGGGTAACAAAAACGCTTGGTGTTGAGAGAACAAGAAAGGAAGAAACTGTTTCTTTTTAAACTCAAAGCCATATGAATTTTCTTCCTTCTTAGAAGTCTTTTAAGGTAAGAATTATAACTTTCATAAATGAAATAAAACCAGTTCTACAGATTTTTTTTAACTATCTTAACTCAAAGGTTTACTTAAGGTTTTCTGATCATTTTAGGTTGAGAAACTATCAGTTTATAAATGGCTCTTGGGTGTGCACTCAACATCCTACTTGTGTCTATAGAGATACGAGGTTCTATCTCATCCTACAAGAATCTGGGAAACTTACTTGGCCACAGAATTCTGATAATTATTTATCCCCTTATCCAAAAAAAATTATGATTAAGAGATTCACATAAAAATCTCACCATAACTTTTGCAGTGACTTTTTTGGATTCCAACCACCAGAAATGACTATTTTAGGGTAACATTTTCTTCCTTCCTTTTTTTTTTTTTTCTTTCTTTCTTCTTTTTAGGAAAGAATGGATTAAATAACATTTATGATGATAGTGGGGATAAAAAAAATTACTTGTTTGAAATGAAGGTATTGCATAGATTCTGAATTTATTTTGTATTTGACTCTATTCCAATTTAATCTATGCATTTGTCACAGAATAAATAATATGTCATTTATTGCTATGGTAACTGAATACTCATGTAAAATCACATCAAATTGTGAGTCAGGAAAGATGGAATATTTAGCTGAATATAAACTGTTAACATGACGAGAAACATTCTAATGATAAATGAATATTTAAGTAAACATCCATATCTGGTATAATAAAGCTAATGTACTTAAATTATTAATTGTTATGTCTGTGCATTCATATAACATAAACATTGCTTTAGTTCTTTGTATAACATTACTTATTTTCTTCTGATTTTAAGAAGTAATATGTATAACATAAAAAACTTGGAAAATACAGAAGGCATAGGAAGAAAAAACTACCAATATTTCCCATATACAAAGATAACTCTTGCCAAGGTTTTGAGGCATTTTCTTCTAGCTTCAAAAAATGCAGAGATTTATTCATTTAGGTTTATTTATTAGATGTGAAGAGCATTCTGAATAATGACAAAGAAGATGCGATGAAAATATGATTGAGAAAGAATTAAGAGAATAAAATACAACTTATATTTATTTATTTCATTGCAGAAAGATTTTAGAAGATGTATCATAACTGTTGACTGCAGCTCACCAATGCCTAAACTAACAGATTTTTTTATATTAAGAATTAATTTTTGCCTATATCAAGGATATCGAGGTAGTCAGTAAAGATTTCATGTAACTACCCAATGACATTATCATCAAGGACATTTATATATTGCCACCAACATCCTTAGTGTGCGGACTTTTCACTTCATGCTGCCAAGATGGCTACTTAAACCCCTGACTGGTTTAAGACAAGAAGAAATGAGGAAAGACAGTGGCCAATGACATCTGTTCCTCTTATCAGGAACGCAAAAGTTTTCCTGAAAGCTCTCCTAACAGGTTTCCCCTTTAATTTTGCTAAATCAAGTTAAAATAAATTTAAATTTATGTATTTTTATTAGACACCAGTCATTATTAACCAATGCTCTGTCTCCCCTACCATAATGAAGTCTAAGTAAATGAATATTAACTTCAGGATGTTTTCTTTTCAATATGTCTAGGAAAAATGAGCATGGGAGAAAGGAGTTTGGAATTACATTAATTTGCTAGGGCTGCTATAACAAAATACCACAGACTGAATGGTTTAAACCACAGAAATCTATTGTCTCACAGTTCTGGAGGGAGGAGTCCGAAATCAAGGTGTTGTCTGAGCTGGTTCCTTCTGAGGGCTGCGAAAGAAGGCTGTGTTCCAGCCCCTCTCGTGGGCTTGCGATGGCTGGCTTTGCTCTGTGTCTTTCCACATCATCTCCCTTATATGCTTATCACTGTGTTCAAATCTGCACTTTCTATAAGGACGCCAGTCAAATAGATCTGGGCCCTCCAGGTAAGTAACTTTATGACCTCTGCAAAGAACCTATCTCCAAATGAGGTCACATTATGAGGTACCAGGGGATAGGACTTCAACATGTGAAATTTGTGGGGGACAAAATTCAACCCATACTAGGAAGGGTGATGTGGGATATGTAGGGCTCATGATAGCTGTCTCCCTGTGGAGGCCACAGGCTCAGAAATGACTGCTCTGTCCATACTCTCCACTTATTCTCAGAACGTGCACAGAGACAGACAATTTGGGACAAAGAACTAGGATGACCACAGCCTGTGAATTCAAGTTGAATTTCTAAGCCTCTACCTCTGAATGATATCCAGCCTCAGTATGTTCTTGTCCCTGTGGGTCTCCATGGGATACCTTGGTACAGCTGAATAAGATACTTCCCAACCATTTGGGATTGCTTCTTTAATGATCCAAAGAATACCTAATGAGAAGAATTTGATAATTAATTATAAATGCCTCATTTGAATACTTGCTGATCAAGAAAATCCTGTTGAATATCCTAATATGCCTATTATGAGTTTTGAATATTTTCCAAAAGGGAACGCTGTGGTTACTGGAGGTTGAGATAAGAAATTAAATTGGCAAACCTCTTTTGTAATACAGGAAATCTCCACCTAAAAAGGAATGAACATCTTCATTCTCTCAAGACAAACAGACAGCTGACACTAAGAAGAGATGTGAGATTTAAGTAATACATATTTTTATATGATCACTAATTTATAATTTATAAAGTTCACACCCTGCATTTTATTTTTACTTATTTAATGTATATGTCAAGTAAATCAAATATTGCTATCCAAAAAATCAGACCCATCAGTTTTTTTTTGTTTTTTTTTTTTTGAGACAGAGTCTCACTGTCTTGCCTGGGGCGAGTGCCGTGGCGTCAGCCTAGCTCACAGCAACCTCAAACTCCTGGGCTCGAGCAATCCTACTATCTCTGCCTCCCAAGTAGCTGGGACTACAGGCATGTGCCACCATGCCCAGCTAATTTTTTCTATATATATTTTTTTAGCTGTCCAATTAATTTCTTTGTATTTTTGGTAGAGACAGGGTCTCGCTCCTGCTCAGGCTGGTCTCAAACTCCTGAGCTCAGAATGATCCGCCCGCCTTGGCCTCCCAGAGTGCTAGGATTACAGGCGTGAGCCACCACGCCCGGCCCAACCCATCAGTTTTTAAAAATAAGTTATTAAGGTGAAGTTCACATAACACAAAATTAACTATTTTAAAGTAAAAAATTCATTGGCATTTAGCATATTCATAATGTTGCGCAACTACCACCTTTATCTAGTTTCAAAACATTTCCATGTCTCTGAAGCAAAACCTTTTATCCATTACGTAGTTTCTCCCAACCCCTTCTATCACCAGATCCTGGCAACCACCAAATACATTCTGTCTATATCAGTCTATTTCGGACCTTTGGTGTCTGGTTTCTTTCACTTAGCATAATGTTTCTGAAATTGACCCATGAATGGTATTTGAACTATTTCTACCTCTTTGCTACCATGAAAATTGCTGCTGCTAAAAACATGCACGTATGTGCTTGTTTCAGTGCCTGTTTTCAACTCTTTCCATTATACCTAAGAGTAAAATCATGAGGTCATATAATAATTCTATGTTTTACTTTTTAAGGAACTACCAAACTCTTCTCCACGGTAGCTGAACCATTTCACATTCTCACAAACAATGTGTAAGGGTTCCGATTTGTCCACGTCTTTGTTAACACTGTCATTGTCTGTTTTTATTGTTGCTACTATTGTTAGAACCATCCTAGTAAGAAATGGTACCTTATTGTGGTTTTTATTTGCATCTTGCTGATGACTGATGATGGTGAGCATCTTTTCATGTGTTTATTGACCATTTGTACACCTTCTTTGAAGAAATGTTTATCTTTTGCTAATTTTTTAATTGGGTTGTTTGTCTTTTTGGTGTTGAATTGTAAAGATTCTTTATGTATCCTGGATACTAGACCTTTATGAGATATATAATTTGCAAATATTTTCTCCCATTCCATAGGTTTTCTCTTTTTATACAATGTCCTTTGATGCACTAAAGTTTTAAATTTTGATGAAGTTCAATTATTTATTTTTTCTCTTGTTGCTTATGCTTTGGTACATAAATATTTTTTAACAACACACATGCCCCACACAAATGGGAAGCAGACAGTTATTCCATATCCATGTGATAATTTTTTGGAGTATCAGAATGTATATTCATAAAAGTTTAGTTTTTTATTTTGCTTGCATGGACATGTTCATTAACTGAATAAAATTTATTCTATTTTTACCTTAATCACACACTTTTCATCCAAAAAAATAGACAGAAGGATATGTATTATCCTTCTCTAAGGTATATAACACAAAATGTAAGATTCTCTCATTTATTTATTCATCTATCAAATGTTTTTGAGTAGCTAGGGTATACTGTACCAGACAATGGAGACCTCCTGATTAAAAGATAGACAATTTCCTACCTTCATTGAGCTTATTTTCTAGTAAATAAATGTAAACAAATGAAATAAATGTAAATAAAGTAGTAGTACATACTATGAAAAAATAAAGCAGACTAGTGACTCAGCATGTGAACTATTTTTACAAGGGTGATTAGGAAATGGCTACTGAAAATACAACAATTGAACTGACATGTGAATTGCAATTACGGAGACCTAAGAGAGAATCATTCCAGGCTGATGAAATCACAAACGTAAAGGTCTTGAAGTGTAAATGAACACTGAATTTTCCAGGACAGAAAAAGGGTCCCCGTGGCTCAGGGAGAACATCATGGGTATCTTGGAGCAAGGTAAGGGTGGACATAGTATTTAGAAAGCAAATGCCTGTCATTGATCACTGGAGTTACTCAATAACCATAAAATGGGCACGAGGCTGAGCATTAAACGCTGTGATACTTATCCAGGGTTAGGAGAAAAAATGGGGATAGGGGACTGGATCTGAGAGGGGAGATGTAAAAACAAAAAAGACAACCACCTTTGTCTGCATGGAATGCAGTCTATGAAGGATTTTCTAAAACCTCAGCTAACCATATTATAAGCTAGAAGAAAGGTCAACTAAGTATGGAGGGCTGAATCACAGATCTTCTTACTCTTGTATTTGAAGTATAAGTGGAATTTCTAAAGTTGCAGGAAAATATATTTAAACTGAAGGGAAACAAAAGCCCAGAGACAAGAATGAGCGAGGCATATTTGGGAAATGGAGTAGTGCATTGTAGATTAGAATGTATGTAGAGAAATATGTAGGATATAAAGACAATGGCATTAAAGCTGGAACCTACTTGTTTTATGGTTTTATAATTAAAACAGATGCACTGCTCATTCATTTCTTATTTTCCATGCAGAATCCAATTCTGAATCTGAGGTTTGCTTGAAAACCACCAAAGAAATATCGAAGACTGGTCCTCCATTCTAATTAGCTCTCTGAGACAGGGAGGCTGGCACGGATATAAGCCAGTGGGGCATTCTGCTTCATAGACTCTGTGTCCATGCAGAGCCCCTGTTTCTAAAAGATGCTCTAATGACTAGAATATTCAAATTTAAACTATGCATTCTTATCTGTAAGGATCATAATTCAACTATTATTCTGAGCCAAATTAAATCCATATCTGGGGTAGGCAGAATTTTAATACGGTCCCCAAGATAATTCCCTTCAGTTATGTGTGCCTTGAATTTATGAATATGACGGGATAGTCTCTCACTTGATTATGTTGCATTTATGGCAAATGGTGATGGGATAGTCCCTTCTGTGATCATGTCATGCCGTTTAAGTCTCCATCGTAGCTGACTAGAGAAAGAGAAGACATCAGAGAGATGTGCTGCCACCAGCGTGGAAGAAGCAAACATCTATGTTGTCCATGGGAGCCATGTGGCAAGGACCTGACAGTAGAACCCAGCTGACAGCTAGCAAGAAATTGGGGACCTCAGTCACAGGGCTGCGAGGAAATGACCCCTACCAACAAGTTCAGTAAAGTGGGAAGAGGACCCCGAACCTCAAATCAAATAGGAGCTCAGGTGGACACCTTGATTTTAGCTATGTGACTGGGTCAAATGTTGGATGTGGCCTTCTCAGTTTCTGCAGAAGGATTGGAGTCTTCTTTCCCTCAGTATATACACACTGGGGAATTCCTAAACCTAGGAAGGGTGTTCCAATACCGGGTGTTCCAATACTGGGTGTTATGGACTGAATTATAGTCCCCCCAAATTCTTATGATAAAGTCCTAATCCCCAGTGTCTCAGAATGTAACTATATTTGGAGACAGGTTCTTTAAAAAAGTAATTAAGTTAAAATGAGTTCCTACAGGTGAACCTTAGTCCAAGATGACTGGTGTCCTTGTAAGAGGAGATTGGGACACAGACACACACAGGGAGAAAACCATGTGAAGACACAGAAGGAAGACAACCATCTATCTAGATGTCATGAAGAGAGGACTCAGAAGAAACCAACCCTGCCAACACATCTTAATCTCAGACTTGCAGCCTCCATAATTTTGAGAGAATGAATTTCTGTTGTTTAAGCCACCCAGTCAGAGATACTTTGTTATGGCAGCCCCAGCAAGCTAATACACTGGGCAATTAAACAGGTGACAGCTGCCCTCTGTACAGCCCATGTTAGAGATGAGTAGTTTGAAGTCCTGGAAAGCTAATTAACTTGGTCAATGTCACATAAATCTTGCAAAAAAAATTCAAAATGTTCATTTTTGACTAGTGTAAGCATATAATCCAGTATCCTAGCTGGGACATTTCTGAGAGTGTATTTGATACTGTTAATAATTATACTAGGACAAGAGGTGTAAACCAGGTCACACATCTAATAAAAAGTATCGTAGGCTCCCTGAAAAAGTGAGCAGTTCTCTCTCCAATGGGTTTCCTTTAAAATACTATATTTTAACACCTAACGGGTACAAAGCACACTAACTGGGTGAAAGGCACACTTACAACTTTGGCTCAAACTGTACCAAAGCAAATTACATAACCAAAACCTGTGGACCCCCTTAAAACTCTGAAATAAAAATTAAAAATGAAGTTCTCTACTATAATTTGAAAATTTAAAAAGTAATAAAATACTATATTTTAGCTAGAATTGAAGATGTTTAATAAATTATTAATGGGATGTTGCCAAATCATACATTGCCTCCTTTATGAGTATCCAAAGGAGATATTTCTTATTTTAGAACCAAAAATAATTGTACTTCTCCTGAGTAATTAATTGGCTTGGTTTGTCTTTTGGAGACTATGAAATGTAAAACTGACTTTGTTTCCCTCTTTAAGTTAGGCTGCTTGAAAGCTTAGCCGAAATACACATGCCGATACAAGTGTAAAAGTCAGCATAACATACCATTTTTAAAGTCTCATTTCTTGTTCTCTTCGTTTTCTTATTTTCCTTCAACTTTTGCCTTTTTTGTGTGTGTCTTGTTATGTTTTAGATATCTTTATAAGCCACCTTAAATCTTCATCTAGAATAAAGTTATTTATATAAATCAGTCATTCACTCAACAAGATGACCTCCTTTGCTGCCACTGGTCAAATTTTCTTTTGCTACTCAGTGCCAGGAACAAATCTGCATTCATATTCCCTCTTATTAGATCGTTCTTTTCGTGCCCCAGATGTTTGTAACTTGCAGGTTTCTGAGCCTGTGTGCAGTCACATGGAATACCCAAGGTTGGATAAAAATGTGGAAACATGGGGACCACCTGGAAGAACCCCACGTTGGATTGTAACATCTGCACATGTTCTCTAGTTAAAGTAAAGAAAAACTAATTTTTTCCTCCAAAATGAAAACTGTACAATTATGTAATTTTTTAAAAAAAATAAAAGAACATTTTCTAAACTGCAGCAACACTATAGGTTGTCTGTAATTATAATGCACCACTTTGCTGAAATTATCGCGGATCAAAAAGAATAATTCTAGGTTTATTACATTGTACTCTGTGTACCATTACTAAATATAGAATTTCATATTGGTCTACTCCAAATATACAACTGTTGAAACCTGGGGAAGTGAGAGCAATTCATTGGCATGATTTTAGCAAAGAGTTCTTGCTGTGTTATTCTTTCTGGGTACCTTCTGTTCCCAGATACTTAATTGTAACACACCTGCCTTATTTCTCAGAGATACATAGAAATAGGGTGTCCTGATGTGTTTGATTCTGAACTTAGGACTAAAGGAGCAACTGTCTCTGCATTGCGAGGCTACCTTGGATAGTGACCCCTGACTTCTTACTTCACACAGACAAATGAAGATAAATAAACCTTGCTATATCCCTGCCTTCATTCAGTAATACATAGGTTTTGAGACTGTTTTATATTCTATTCATGGGGAAAACATGTGATGCTGTATACTTGAATGTAAAGTTCACACCAAAAAATATAAATAACAAGGAGAGAACTACAGATTGAATTATGCTCCCCCCAAATTCATATGAAGAAGCTCTGACTCACAATGTGACTGTATTTGGAGAGAGGGCCTTTAAAGAAGTAATGAATATAAAATGAAGTCGTAAGGGTGGGGCCCTAACTCAAGAGGACTAGTGTCCTTATAAAAAGAGGAAGAGACACCCGGGATGCTTAAGGACAGAGAAAAGGCCAGGTGAGGATGCAGAGAGAAAGTGACCATCTACAAGCCCAGGAGAGAGGACTCAAGAGACACCAAACCTGTGACAAAACCTTGATCTTGGACCTCCAGCCTCCAGCACTGTGAGAAGTAAGTTCCTATTGTTTGACTACCCAGTATTTTGTTATGGCAGCCTGTGTAGACTAGTGCAGAGAGGAAAGAGGACTGATGAACTACACATTTATCATGTTTTTATCTAATACTATGCAAATTACCTAGTATTTGAATTCTAATAGCAGATCAAAGAGTAGGCAGGCTATATGTTCTTACATCCCTTTTATAAATGAGAACACGGAAGTAGAAGCGTTTAATCTCAGGCAAGTTAGTTGTTGACTGGGAGCCATACAGATAAAAGGGGAGTTCATCCTTCCTGGATATTCCTGATCTTCCGACACTTTCTTTTCTATCTGTGTATTTTGAAGCACACATTCAAATAAACAAACATACGCTTTATCCACATAGACCATGATAGATTTCACTTGGCCCTATGTTATTTTCCAGATTGTTTTGTTTTTGTTATTCTATTTTTTTTATCCACATGCAACATAGAAGCATTGGCCCTGGAAAAATATCTTAGCTCCTACGCTGTTCCAATAAGGTAGAGTTAAAATAAGGCGATATAGCTGAACTGCTCCCAGGACGTTACAGAGCCTTATTTCAAGGACTTTGGAGTACTTTGAGAATAATATAGTAACTTTTTTTTTTAATTTTCCACAAAAAAGATTAGGAGTAAAAATTAAATCTTTGTGGTAAATCCAGGACAAGGAAGTAAAATTTTAAAAAATCAGTGCAACAGAGTAAAACAAAATGCTGCAAGACACATGTGAACATGTGAACATACCAATCATTATAAAGGAGTATTCATTTACTTCCAGTCTTGTATTAACAGAGGTGTTCGTGTTAATTTATCCAAAACCAAGACCTTAAAAAGCTGTAATTTAAATACTGTTTTGGATGACCAGCTGCTTATCAATGATTTGATAAGTTTTGACAATTTTCATTTTTTATAATGATGCACATGCAGCAATTTTTAATTGTACTGGAAAAAAAAAAGATAATTTGACCAGATAGTAATGGAAACACCACTTTATAAGCAGACAGGGTTTTTCCTGTCCTGTTTTTCTATCTTGTTTACCTCTGACAGGAGTTTGCCAACAGAGGCAACCTAACTATATGAAAGTTAGGTATTAGAGCTGACTGCTGATGTATTGGTGGATACCGTTGTGTTATACTATGCAGAGAATGAGACTTTCTTTTTTTCTTAACAAGGAAGGTTATTTTTCTTTGACAGTTTAGGGAAAAGATTATCTATATTTGACAACCGTTTGTATGTTCTGCTTAAACTGCATAAACAAAATGTAACGATTTGACCAATTTTAACAAAATTCCAAAAAGAAATGAGTTTATAAGTTGGAGCTTAATAGTAGGGTAGAAAAATGTTAAAAGTACATTCATCTTTAACGAGCATGAAAGACTAGACACAGGAACCAGATTTTTATTCCTGGGACACTAGGGATTTTTAGAATCAAGTGAGAAGAGGCCTGGATGGTTTGAGGCGTATCGCTTCTGTAATGTGTTTGCCCTGGAAGGGTGGACATGCAAAACTAGAAAACCAGGTAGCGCTTGTGACACCACCTTCTTCCTCACCCCTATAATCTATTCCATCCAAAAATCTGGTGGTTTCCATGTTCTCTGCCAATTACCTGCACTACTATAATAGCCATTTATTGGTCTCCTACTTCTCTTGTTATTGCCTCAACCTACTACTAGATTGAAACCAGATTAAAGCACAAATCCGGTCACACCCTATTAAAACCCTTCCACGGATTCCCAGTGGTTTTAGGATGAGCACTGCAACCCTTCACATGACCTCCCTGGCCTGTGTGGCCTTGAGGCTTCCCTTATATCACACTCCTTCCTCCTCTCTGTGATACAGCTGCACAGGTTTTCTTTCAGTTTTTCTAAATAATCTTGCTTCCCTTTGGCCACGGGCCTTTTCACATTCGGTTCCTGCTCTTAAAATAGCCTGCACCAGTTTCCTTCACCTAACCCACCTCAGCTCTTGGTTCACACCTGTGTTCACTTATTCCCTCAGGGAAGCCTTCCCTCTTCAAACCACATCCATTTCTTCCTGTCACGTGCTCTCAAAGAGCCGAGTACTTCTCTGTCTTACCACATTTCATAGCTACAATTTTGCTTTCATTTGTATGACTATATCATGCATGTTCATCTACATCACTATATGTCCATGTATCCAGTGCCCTAGACAATATCTATTTTGCATAGTGTCCTATCCCAGGGCCCAGCACAGTAACTAGAATATAGTTGGTTCTCAGTCATTTCACTAAAAGTTAATGATTTTATCTTTGTACACTCGATGACTCACTAAAAATGTAAAACCTTTGTTTCTGTTCCCCCTCATTCAAACACAATTCTCTACCCATATAGTAAGTACATATAATTTTTAATAAACATTTCAATGTCCTAGAAAAACATGGTAAAGTTCTTAATTTATGTCCTAGAAAATGTCAGTGGTATGATGGCCTGTGGTACTTAGATATGTCTTATGGTATTTAGATATTTGTGTATTTCTTTTAAATAGTATTTTTACCTATCTTTCTTATTGAGATGCCTCTTAAGTAGAGTTTAAATATTCATGCAGCTGTATTAATTAAAAGATTATTTTGTCAGAAAAAAATCAAAGCTTGAATTTTGTCAATAATCTCTTACATTTTAATTACATGTGAAGTTCCAAGAAACATAATCATGCTTTAAGAGACGTGTCTGGCCCATTCAGCTCAAATTTAGTGCTTGCAAATGTTACATATAGATGAGATTTTTTTAATAAACAATGAGTATATTCATCTCAAAGCATATACTTTCATAGTGAAGAAGACAGATAACCAAAATAATGTTCTTAATAACCTACAGAGCTTAAAAAATAAATCAGTATGAGTTTGCAATGATCTCCAGTTAATGCATATTTTACCCTAGTTATGTTTATTTGATTCTGATTAATTCACTTAGATTAGTACAGTTACTTGTTTTGGCGAAGAATAAACAGAAGAGATAAGGCTTTACAGATTTTCGGTTTGCAGTTAGTGAAGCAAATGCAATTCTTTCATGGATGCCGCATTCATTTTGCATAAACCAGGTTAACTTGCATCACTGTTCAGTTTGCTTTTTTTGTTTGTTTGTCTGCATCTTATACTTTCCTCCTAATGTGCCATTTATATGGTCTATTTGTCATAATCATTTCTAAATCAAGTCACCAATTGCATACTCATTTGATTATTTGACATTTGGGACATTTTACTTTTTCACCTCCCTACTTATGAATATTTTATTCATAAACTGTGGCAAATAGAATAAATTATGATGGTACATCTTACTATAATTTCACAAGACAGTTACAACTTACAGATAAAACTTCACAATAACCCAAAATTCTGATTTGTGTTTGAAATCAAAGCCAGAGTTTCACTGGTTTTCATTAGTGAAATATTCATTTCTCCATGTCTGGGGGAAAAATACATTTCTTTTGAATGCAGGGCTCATGCTACTGAATTTAGTAATTCCAGATAAGTCAGAGAGTTTGTTACAGTGAGCCCTCCTTCCTCCGAGTTGGGTTAACTTAATTGTGGCTATCTTTCCCCATGTTAACAGTCACACTGAAAATAATTTAATACGGTCTGGGGTACTTTACCCATTCTGTGAACTCCAGAGAAGTCCCAGATGAGCTGCAGAAAGGAAGCAATATATGATCAGGCAGGAGGTCTATACTCATTAACAGCAAGTGTTCAGGCTGCCACTGGGTAGCAGAACCCAAGCCGCATAAATGAGCCCTTCTCTCATTCACTTCCAGGCTGCCTGCATATGCAATGCCCACTTGTGTCACCATAAAGCCCATTATTATTGATTCTTTAGGCTGACAATGTTTGATGTTTTTCACTTTAAAAGCATTTGTCTACCCAAGAGGTGGGTATTACTATTATCATTTTATAAATAACCCTATAGGTTAATTTTGACCTATGCTAGATGTTAGGCTGTGCTATTCTTAACCTTGGAACTATAGACTTCTAGGTGGTCCAGGAAGAGACCATGAATCTGGAGACTTGATTTCCTGCTTGGTTACTTGGCGGCTGTGGGGCAGATCTGGGCTTTCGCCATTCAAGACTCATTCCCTCTTCTAAGTTTGTCCTCAGTGGTCCCTAAGACCCTTCCATTTCCAAGACTTTGTTTCTATAAAGCAAGATAGGATTGTTTTTAAATATCACACATGTTGTTATATAAAATTTTTAGGTCTATAGGCTATTTCTGTACCACCTAAGGCTTTGCTAACACATCCTTTAATTCGACCTCCTTTCAGAAAATAATCGGTACCCTGTATCTATTCAAATTGCTCCATTTGCCTTTTTTAATGTTACAGGTAAACCCACATTAAAGGAGTCACAGCTTTCTCTTCATTTTTTCCCCACTGCTATTGGAGACAGTTGTCTCAAAGGTCAAGTTAACTTCTAAATTAGTTTGGCAAACATTGAGTCTATAGGCCATTTAAAAGAAGCACCAATATCTCTACCTGAAGAACAGAATTGGGTCACCAGCTACATTAGTGCATCACAGGCAATTTTTCTTTCACATGCTGCAAAAGGGGAAGCAAACGAGAGGCACTAGAAATGCAAAATCTTCCATGATTAGTTTGTGTTTGGGAAAGGAAAATGCGTACCTCTGAAGTGATTAGTTTGTGAAACATTAGCTTTAAAAGCTCTGTAAATCATGGCAAGTTTTGCAGATGCTCCTTAATTCTGCTCCCTGAAAATCATCATGGAAGTTATGGATTTTACAATATCTGAGCATTCGAGTGGAAACAATTCTCAGAGCTCACCACTGTGTTCCTCCTGAGCTGGCACACACTTTGTCAGAGCCCTCGATATCCTCCCTACCCACGAACTACAAACAGGGAACTCTTAAATCTCACCACTGATGCACTGCTGATTTCAAGCTGCTCAAATTTCAAATGCTAATAAGTTTAATAAAATTTTTAAAAATTTTATAACATTAATAGGGTAGCTTAAGGTAGATTCCAGTTCTTGGAGATGTATGTTATTTAATTTCTTTTCTGCCTAATTAATTTTATGGGCTCCTTGTCTATTATCACCAGAGAGGACTCAGACTGCTGGAGAAAGCACCATTCTTCTTTGTATTCAGAGGAGAAGGAATGACCAGTTTAAAAACCTATTGAATTTTAATCCATTACAAAGACAATTAAAAAGAAATATAAATGAAGACAGTATCCACACCTTTCACCTCTCACAAAAATCAACTCACAGTGGATAACAGACTTAAACCTAAGGCATGAAACTATAAGAAATCCAGAAGAAAATTTTGGAAAAACTCTTATAGACGTTGGCCTAGGGAAATAATTTATGGAGAAGACCTCAAAGGCAATCACAGCAACAACAAAAATAAATAAATGGGACCTGATCAAATTAAAAAGCTTCTGCACAACCAAGGAAACTATGACGAGAGCAAACAGACAACCTACAGAATGGGAGAAAATATTTGCATGTTACACATCCAATAAAGCGCTGATGATTAGAATCTATATAGAACTCAGGAAAATCAACAAGAAAAAAAATAAAACAACCCTATCAAAAAGTGGGCAAAGGACATGAACAGAAACTTTTCAAAAGAAGACAGAATAATGGCCAAAAAACATATAAAAAAATGCTCAACATCTCTAATCATCAGGGAAATGCAAATCAAAACCACAATGAGATATCACTTATCCCCAGTGAGAATGGCCTTTATCAAAAAGTCCCCAAACAATAAATGTTGGCATAGATGCAGAGAGATGGGAACACTCGTACATGGCTGGTGGGACTGCAAACTAGTGCAACCTTTGTAGGAGCAATATGGAGATACTTCAAAAAGATACAAGTAGATCTACCATTTGATCCAGCAATCCCATTACTGGGCATCTACCCAAAAGAACAAAAGACATTCTATAAAACAGACTTCTGCACTAGACTGTTTATAGCAGCACAATTCACAATCACAAAGATGTAGAAACAACCCAAGCACCCCTCAATACATGAGTGGATTAATAAAATGTGGTATATGTATACCAGGGAGTTCCACTCAGCCACAAAAAACAATGGTGATCTAGCACCTCTTGCATTATCCTGGATAGAGCTGGAGCCCATTCTACTAAGTGAAGTATCCCAAGAATGGAAAAACAAGCACCACATGTACTCACCATCAAACTGGTATTAACTGATCAATACCTAAGTGTACAGACAGTAATAACATTCATCAGGTGTCAGGCAGATGGGAGGGGGGAGGAGGGGACGGGCATATTCACACCTAACGGTGTGCACCATCTGGGGGATGGACACACTTGAAGCTATGACTTGGGTGGGACAAAGACAATATATGTAACCTAAACATTTGTAACCCCATAATATGCCAAAATAAAAAAAAAGTAAAAAAAGTAAAAGAAAAAGAAATATGAGTGAGATAAAGCAAGAGCAGTTTATGAACAGATGAAACTTGGGAATGAAGGACCTACACTTTTCAAAAAAAAAAACAAGATATTCCATTGGCACTGACATACTCCACTTAGTAGAAAACATGGCTAGAAGGTGCAAAAGAGGAAAAATATATATACATAGAGAGAGAAATGTCAATCACAAATGATAATAGCAGTTAAACAAAGCAGTAAATAGGAAAACAGAAACAAAACTAACTATTATGAAATAAAGACCTAAATAAGACCTCAAGGGAAGAGATTCATTTATTTTAATATTCCTAGTGATTAGCTCAGCACATGGCACATAGTAAGGGCTCAGTTAACACATGAATGAATGAATGAATGTTTATGACCTAAGCTAAAGAGACAACTTATTACAATAAGTTCCATGCTTTAAGACAATAAAAGAAACACCTGCTTATAATTTTTTAAAAATGTGTACTCTAAGGGAAAGGGCAACATACGTAACCTAAACATCTGTACCCCCATAATATGCTGAAATTAAAAAAAAAAAAAGAAAGAAAAAGTGTATACTTTACTGTTTTTCTTAGTTTTCTACAATGTGCAAACCAAGGATTATTGATATTTGTAGTAGAGAATTTGTATGTTTTGTTCATTAAATAAGAAGGGGGGGAGGAAGGGCGGTAGAAAGAAGTAAAGGTCACCATGAGAACGTGAAGGTAGACATTAGGAATGTGAGAGATGCCACCCCAGGGCTTGCGGCCAGCATGAACATTAAAATTATTTACCAAATTTTGACTTTAAGCTCCTTAATTTCAGTGTCTATAACAATGGTGAGTTGTTAGGCAAGGTTACTGCTGTTTACTCCTTATAGAATATGCTACGGTTTTCCTTCCTAAATCCTGTAACAATTGGTGATCAGAGTCAAATCAAAAATAGCACAATAGGATGACTACAGTTAACAACAATGTATTATATATTTCAAAATAAGTGAAAGAGTGGACTTGTAATGTTCCTAACACAAGGAAATGATAAATGCTCAAGGTGATGGATATCCCAATTACCCTGATTTGATCAGTACACATTGTATGCCAGTATCAAAATATCACTCATACCCCTTGAGTGGGTACAACTATTATGTATCCATAACTAAAAATAATTTTTTCCAAAAAAGTCAAAATAAGACCAACCCAAAATATGTAAACAACTTAGCTTGTTATGACCAGAATATTCTCTTCCATGAACAATCGACTCAGCAGTCTGGCCTTTCCTCTTATAAGACACAGACCTGCTCATAAAGCTAAATTTCTCAAAACATTTCACCTCGACCACTAAGAAAATGGCTTACTGTTGGTTGCAGTGTCTTCGTGTCTTCACAAGTAAGGCAGCATTGTGGCGTGGCTGAAAGTCCTGACTCTAAAGCCAAATCTGTGGTCAAGTTCCCGTGAGGATTAAGTGAGTGAATAATTGAACGTATGTAGAATGTTACATGGCACATATTAAGCATGCGATGGATGTTAGAAGTTATTAATGTTGTACTCACTCAGTCTTCATGTGCAATATCTGTTGATTAAATACATCGCTTTACATGTCATTGGTATTTTCATTTTGGAGAGCACTTTCCCATGCATTGTTGCATTCGGAGGCAGGGATGCGTCTAGTTAGCAACCTGGCCTCAGATAGTCCCGGTTGGACCCTGATTCATTTTATCTGCATGACCTTGGGTAAGTCATTCAATCTCTCTGAACCTCAGTTTTCTTGTATGTAAAATTGGGATTATAATTGTTTTCTTATATGATAACTGTAAGATAAATAAATGAAATACTTAGCAAAATTCCTGTGTATATTGTGGTATGTACTGCTGTCTTAATCTGTTCAGGCTCCTTTAACAAAGTGCCTTAGACTTGGTAATTTATAAACAACAGAAATTTATTGCTGACCGTTCTGGAGTCTGGGCAATCTGAGATCAAGGTGCCAGCAGAGACAACAGATTTGGTGTCTGGCAAAGGCTTTCTCTTTGCTTCATAGATGGTGTCTTCTTGCTGCATCCTCACATGGCAAAAGAATCGACAAGATCCTTTGGGCCTCTTTTAGAAGGAAACTAATCCCATTCATGGAGCCCTCATGACCTCATCAGCTCCTAAATGTCCCACCTCTTAATACAATTGCACTGGGGCTTAAGCTTCAGCATATGAATTCAGTGAGGACACAAACTTTCAGACCACAGCAATCGCATAAATGATTATTGTTATTGTTCCATTCAACCTTACAATACCCAACATCTCCACCCCCAAAATGATACCTCTGCTGGGATACGTTGACACCTCTAACTCAACAAAGCTAAAGTGAATTTACCCCATAAACTAAACTTCTTTCTAAATTTGTATTTCCGTCACCTTTCCAAATACACAGATTTGATAAGACTCTGGTCTCTTACCTGCAGTATTGACTTTTTATATGGATGACTTTTTATATAAATCAAAGAGGTTCTGTGCCTTGCTCACGGACACACAGGGGTAAAGAGACAGAAAAGTAAGCTGGTGACAGGTCTGAATTCAGAGCTTATTTTTCCTGTTTCCTGTTACTTTTTTAATGTTACATAATTGCAATAGATCATCTGCCAAAGTCATCCTTTAACTGTGAGTGAATGTCTATGAGATTTACATGTATTTTTCCATCTTTTTTTGCACTGACAAAGCATCCAATCTAACAAAATCTATCCCATGGCCTTGTAATAAAATATGCTTTAAAATGAGAACTGCATAACCATTCATTTCAGGGTATGAAGCAAACATAACGCTGGTACCTGCAGAGCAAATTGATGTTTTTCTTAATGCTATGTTTTTGTTACTTTTCTCTGGTGAACCCAAAGGTTGTATGTACTTTAATGCAATGACGCTAACCAAAATGAGTGAGTAAACAACAAATGCAAAACACACTTCTAAGTATTACACATACAATTTGTTATACTAGAATGTAATTACCTTCCCCGAAAGTCTAAGCATTCCCCCCATGAATTTCTCTTCTATTTATAGAAATGAGTTGCATTGATATTTGAAATTTATCAGTCATCTGGCACATAGACAAAAAGAAGTGACTTGCACAAACATCACTTTTCAAACACACACACACACACCCACACACACACACACACACACACACATGAGCGTCACAATTTAATGCTTCGGAAAATAACTAAAAATAATTAACTCCGTACATCACTCATGGTGACTTTATTGTTCCTTGAGAAATCAATGTTTAAGCATTTGGGACAAAGGCCACTTTATGCAAGGACTAAATTAGTATGTTGAATTGTGTGTTGGACTTATGTTGTGTTCCTTGGATTTAATTAATTGTAGTGTTTTTTTTTTCCAGTAAAGCATAAAGCTCCAAGAGTAATAGCTTACTGACAAAGGAAGATAAAATATCGTCATGCCTATGCCAGATCCTAGAAAAACTAGACCTAGAAAAACACGTGGTTTAAACGAGATTGGAACCAAAAGGATGTTTTACCAGAGGGTTTGAATTCCGCCCCTTTGCATTTCTCCTGAATCCAGTCTTTCAAGGGTCAGCAATGAGCTTCTGAGCACAAAATCTGCTTTCCTCTTCAGACCTTATTTTCACTTCCTCTGAGGCAGTATTGCACACTGTTCACAAGCCTCTTTCTCTTGAAACTCTCTCTTTTATATATTAATTCATTCAATAATTTTTATCAAAACATTCTATGTACCAGGCATAATTTTTGGTTGGGAATATAGCAGTGAACAAAACAGGAAAAAAACCCCAGCTTATCCCCCTCAGACCCCTTTAATACATTTGCCCTCCATGTTTCTACCCTGGGCCATCTCTTTCCACTCAGAGCCATCCACCAGTTTGACCACATCCATCCATTCTCCCATCTCTCAGGATTTCCTTATTTTGCTATAGACATCTAGAATTATATAATATCTCCATGCCCATCATCTCTCTGTAGTCTCCACCTTCAAAGTGATGCCACTGTTTAGACACATCTACACCTCTGTAACACAAGTTAAGCTTCTCACAAAGTTTCCATTTCCATTATCTTTCCAAATACTCACATTTGAGAGGACTCTCCTTTCTGCCTCATCTATTCATGTGTCATAGTTTTGGTTCTACATCTGCAATATATCTTCAACTCATTGTTATTCTCTAGCTACAGTTTCATCTTTATTAATGCAATAATTTTCCAAGTGGCTTTCCTGTCTAAAATTGTTCATTTCTACAGACCAACCCATAGTCTTTTGTACACTAAATTACAATCTGATGATTATTGCTCTGTCTGCTCAACTGGACTAGAAGCACATACCTACATTCTTCCATGTAGATTTGGAAGAATACAAGAAGAAAAGGATGCACGTTAAGAAAGGGAGTATCAGAAATTAGAACCCTGCTCCTAAAATTACATCGAAGATGCACTATTTTGCCCTTATCATCAGGATCTAAGGCTGCCACCCTTGTGTGGCAAAGACCAGAAATGGTGGTGAGATGTACTATATCTGGGACCCCAAAAAATTGAATTTTCAGTTAAATTACCTATGCTGAAATAATCATAAATCATGACACTACTTACAAATTTTCTAAATAAATATACTTTCAGCATCATGGCAATGATATCAAGGTGTTACTACTGAGAAAAAGGCTCTCCCAAGATCCACTGAAGAGTGGTATTATTTCCTTTTTTCTATAAATATATAAATAGCCTTACTGCTTTATATGATAAAGCTATTACTTGTTTATTGAAAAATGTGTGAAAATACGAAGATGAAAATGAAAATAATCTATAATCCCACCAGTTGCTGTAATCACTGTGAACATTTGATGTATTTTTCTGGAATTTTTTGTCCTACATATATATGTGTGTGTGTGTGTGTGTGTGTCTGTGTCTGTGTGTGTATAAAGATTTTAAGTAATAAATGAGGTCTAACAGTACATGCTCACATGGACCCTGACTTTTTCATGTAAAATATATTGGGAGAATATTTATATTTATATATCTACACCTGCATCCTAATTTTTATATCTTTATAGTACATAAAAATCTATAATTTAATCAATCTTTGCACAGAAATATGTAATTTAATCAATCAATTATTCATTGATGGGTATTTAGGATGTTTTTTCTTTCAAATATTTTTTTTGAAATTCAGCTCTTGCAAACACTTCAGTAAATATTCTTGAATACTCATACTAGAAGTAGAGTTGTTTTGTGAATGCTTATCATATTTTTAAGAAATTTGATAGGGTTTTTTTTCCCAAATCATCTAACAATGATCTTGCTAGTTGACAATGGACACATTTTAATGTGCTTACTGACCACTTTAGGGAGGGGTTCTTTCCTTTTGTAAGTGCTTATTCTTGTGCCTAGGTCATTTTCCTACCAAGGTGATACTCTTTTTTTCTACTTGATTTATAAAAGCTCTTCGTAGACTCATTACTAATTATCTCAGTCAATTTGTGTTGCCATAAAGGAACACCTGAGGCTGTGCTGTGTAATTTACAAAGACAAGAGGCTTATTTGGCTCATAATTCTGCAGCCTGTACAAGAAGTATATATAGCACCAGCATCTGCTTCTGGTGAGGGCTTCAGGCTGCTTCCACTCATGGAAGATGAGGAAGGGTTGCTGTCATGTGGAGAGATCACATGGCGAGGGAAGAAGTAAGAGAGAGGGAAGGTACCAGGCTCTTTTTAAAAACCAGCTGTCACGGGTACTAACAGAGCGAAATATCACTCGCTGCCCTGCTCCTAGGGAGGGCATTAATCTATTCATGAAGGATCCCCTGAGGCCCCAACTCTCCAAACCACCACACTGGGGATTAAATTTCAACATAAAATATGGAAGGGTCAAACATCCAAACTATAGCACTCATTCACTTTATTTTACTTATATATATATATTTATTTATCAGTTGACTCATAATTTAATAACAGCAAAAGTATCAAAGGTGTGGCGTAAAGTGTTGTCATATAAGCACTGTCATTTCAAAGCAGTTATGTCTCTTAATCTTATACTTAATCATTTGCCTCGATGCCATTCATAGAAAGACCTTCGTGGTAACCAATTATATAAAAGTATTCTCCTATCTTTCCTTCTGTTACTTTTATGATTTCCTGGATTAACTCCTCCAGTATTCATTTTGGTATAAAGTGTGGGAGAAGGTATAATTTTTTTTCTTTCCAAATGGTTACCCAGTTGTTTCACATTATTCTACTAATTCATTCTTTCTCCTTCTAGTTTAAAATGCTATATTTTATCATTTAAAAATATTTAGGACCTTTTGTCATCTATTGATTGAGCTATGTTGCTTATAGTGACATAGATATTGGAATGTTGGATTATTTTATCTTTATAATACATTTTAATATCTAATAGGGCAAATCTCCTCACCTCACTCTTCTTTCAAAAAACAAACATCCCCTGTCTATCCTAAATTTATTTTTTTCCGGATATTCATTCAGTTCTAAAGTTAAACTATCAACTTTTCACAATGAGAACTGAGTGGATCTATTTCTCATGATCTGACATCAGTGAAGACTATGATCCTGACCCAAATGCCATCTTATTAATTTTTAATTAGAAGTTACAGTCAGAGATATTAGAATACCCAACAGGCTTTGATCAGCAGATCTACTTCCTATTGCAAGTCAATTATTTATTTTCAATGAAATATTCTCATCTTAATTACTCAAATTGCATTAACCTCATTCTCTCCTTTTGAACAGTCCTACATGGGAAGGTAAATTGTAATTGGAAAATTTCCTAGTGAGCAGAGAATCACAGATGATGCTATAAATACACAAAATGATTAATTATATCAGAGTTACCCTGATGCATCTATTATACAATATAGATGGCTTTGGCAATGAGAACAGAATACTTTACAGCATGTGTCATAATGTTCACTGGACATTAGATGAGGCCTGGAGGGGCACTAGTGTTGTTATCTACAGTAAGTCACTATTTTAAACCTATTCTGCTTTGCCTAATGAGTCTCATTCTGATGGGCTTATTCATCAGACAGCCCACTCTTGCTATTCCAGGTTTTCTCTTTGTATGACTTTACTCACATAAGATTTAGTCCCTTTCAACTCAAACATGATCTATAGACCAGCAGCATCAGTGTTACGTAGGAGGTTATTATGAACACAAGCTCTCAGTCCCCACCCTGAATCTATTGAATCCAAATCTAGATCCTTAGGTGATTCATTTGCACAGTAAAATTTAAGAAACACTGACCATGATGAATTGATCGTATAGTTTGACATTCAAAACAATAATAATAAAGCCTTAGCTGCAAATTCATAGGAGTACTTTATCGTGGCCTCCATGTTATGACAATACTAAATACCATAATATGTGGATTGTTAGCAAATAATAAATAGCAGTACCTCTTATCAAAGAATCAAAATGCAAACAGCTATCTGTACCCAGCAATGGATCATATACTCCAGTTACCCTTTCAAGTTATGATAGAAAAATACTGTCAATGTCAAGAAAATAATAAAAATCCACTCACATTTATTACATGTTTGTAAATATATTTTTTCTTATTTCTGCTAAACATTGTTTAACAAGGATCTGTCATTTTACATTTCATGTCAAGTTCTGAAGTTGTCATATTCCACTGTACAGCTTTCCTAAACTTTGTGTGACTACTCCAACATGTGTGACAACACTGGTTTCAGTTTTAATAAGTTCTTCAGTTCTTAAAACAGAAAAAAAAAAAAAAAAAAAAAGAAGAATAGCTAAAGCAAGTAAGTCTTCCAGGGAAGAAAATGATGTGATTCTTAAACAAGGTCTTGCCACAGTAACCTCTGTGTTATTTAGTGGATCACAGACTTTGAAATTCTGCCAAAGAATTCTTTGTCTCTCTAATTCAGCTGGTTAGCTTTCAGAAGTGCTAACAAATATTGACCAGACTTTCACAGTACGTCAATCTTTCCAAATGAGGAAAATTCAGGGAAAGTGAGCTGAACGTGTTCTTTACCTAGGGATGACTGTAGGATGTTTATTGACCGTTACGTTGTTAATCACTTTTTATTTCAACTGACTAAGTTCTTCTATGTTGTATGAGTTAAAACCCAAAGTTGCTTAGAAGTATTCAGAAGAAATAAAAAAAGAGAAAAGAAAAATGCCTAGAGGTGATCTGCAGTTAAAGCTATTTCTATCCTTGCAAAGAAAACCATTTTATTTCAAAATGTTCAGGGAATATAAGTGCCATGGATTGTTTTGCAAAAATACAGGCCCAGAAACCAGAGGCTTTTGCAAGCACTGCATGTTGAAATGCCAAAGCAAAAATAGTCACACAGCATCATCCTTGTCCTTTTATTATTACCAGTAAATTCAGCCTTGAAGAAAAAAAATTGTTAGGGAAAATTCCAAGGGACAACCGTGAAATCACAATAGGGCTTGGGGGTACAAGGTAGACAGCATCCTTGTGGAAACAAGATCCCTATTTAAGCTCCTTCACATGAGGGACCATACCTAACCCAACTTCATTAAACTCCATTTACCTAGCATAGTGACTAGTCTACATGGCTGGGACCGATCAGGAACTGGGAGTGAATCCCCAATACAGAAGAGGCTGAGAGAGAGCCTGTCTGTGATCCATTTTCCCACCTAAGGAATCATATAATCCAGGCCACAGGAAAGCACCTTTACCATCCCGAGTTTTGAAGCTAACTTAGGGATTGACTAATAAATAGTGATAAAGTAACACACTAGCACTTCTCCCAGGGAACAGAGGTCAGGCATAAATCCTACCATGGTCACTGTAGCTCACTCTTACTTGCAAGTGCCACCTGCTGGCATAGAGGTGGGCCCCGCACAGCCAATTGCAACAACTGCTAACACAAGAACACAGTGCTCAAGAACTAGAAGAGCTTCTCATAGCAACTGCCATTCCCATCACCTATACCACCTTGGCTACCCAGGAAGTTGACAGCTCACTTACCCACCCAGTACAATGCTACAACTAGAAAGTCACTCAGTGGCACAAGAATCAACCTACCTGGAACTGCCAACGTAGGTGCCAGCATGTGCTGCCCGAGGTGACAAAGATAGACATGCTTAGCCTATCATCACTACCACTGAAACCTGAAGAAGGGCACATCAAACACTGTAGTCTGCAACACAACTTCATCATAGCCTCTACCAATAAATGCCCTAACACACCAAGGAATCCACAGATACCACAAAGGCTAATTATAGCCAAGGAAATCATACAGAGTCTTCACCACTGCATTCACCCAGTAACAAAGCCAAATTGCCCTACCCAACCAATATCTAGTCACATTATCAAGAAAAAAGTCATCAACCAAGAGAAATTAAATTAAAAAATAAGAAGCGAGCGTTGCTCTAGATGTGCAGAAATCAATGTAAAAGGATAAAAAAGCAAAGTAATATGACACCCTCAAAGGAACACAATAATTCTCCAGCAGTAGATCTTAACAAAAAAGAAATATTCAGAATGCCAGATAAAGAATTGAAAATATTGATTGAAAAGAGACTCAATAAGATTCAAGAGAAATCTGAAAACCAAAGAAAGAAATCAGAAAGTCACTACAAAATATGAATGAGAAATTTACCAAGGAGATACATTTAAAAAAAAAAAACAAACTAAACAAAAATTCTGGAACTGAAAAATTGAAAGAATAGAATAAATTTGAAAGCTTCAAAAATAGACTAGACAAAGCAGAAGAAAGAATCTCAGAACTTGAAGACAGGTCTTTTGAAATAATCCAGTCAGACAAAAGTAAAGAAAAAAGGACAAAAAGAATGAACAAAGTCTTCAAGATGTTTGGGACTATGTAAGGTAACTGAGCTTATGAATTATTAGTATTCCTGACAGAGGAAAAAGTTCAAAAAGATTAGAAAAGCTATTAAATAATTAATGAAATATTCCCAAGTCTAGTGACGTAATTAGATATCCAAACACAGGAGTCCTAGTGATTCCTACAAAAATACATTTCAAAAATGAAATTGCCCAGGCATATTTTAATCACACTGTATAAAGTTAAGGTGAAATAAAGAAATTTAAAATGAGCAAGAGAGAAGCATCTAGTCACCTACAAAGGAAACCCTATCAGATTAACAGCATCCATCTCAGCAGAAACCTTATAGGCCCAAAGAGAATGAAATAGCATATTCAAAGTGCTGAAAGGAAAAAACAAAACAAAACAAAAACAACTGCCTTCCAGGAATTCTATATCCAACAACAGTAAGCTTCATAAATGAAGGAGAAATAGATTATTTCTCACACAAGCAAATGCTGAAGGAATTCATCACCACTGGAACAACCGTACAGGAAAGCTAAAAAGAGTCCTAAATGTGAAAATGAAAGGATGATTTTCACCATTATAAAAACACACAAAAGCATAAAACTCACAGGTAAAGCAATCACATAGAGGAGAAAGAGAAAGGAATCAAATTCTAACACTACAGAATTCTACCAAATCATAAACACAAAGAAAAAGAATGAAATAAAAAACTTGTAAAAACAACCACAAAACATTTAACAATATGGTGGGAACAAAATCTCAGATATCAATATTAACCTTGAACATAAATGGATTAAATGCTCCACTTAAAAAATATAGATTGCTGGAGTGGATAAAAAAACATGATCCAATTACATGCTTCTTACAAAGAACTCACTTTAACTGTAAAGACACATACAGACTAAAAGTAATGGGATGAAAAAAGATATTCCATGCAAACAGAAACCAAAAGTGAGCATGAGTGGCTGTACTTCTACCAGATAAAACAGAATTTAACTTAAAAACACTAAAAACTCCCACTGCCCTGCAGGTTCTCACACTGACTATGCTGCCACTGGAATTGGGCAGAGCAAATGCTCATACCCCTGAAACCCACTGCTGCTGCCTAGGTATCCCTGCCCAGCTACCACTGCCACTGCCACTGGGGAACCCAGGCAGAACAAACCCCCATAACCACCTGCATCCACGGAGTAGGACCCGCCCTGCCCCCACCTGAGCTTCCAGTAGCAGCCTGGGGACCAGCCCACCCCTCCACATGAATATCCCTCAGAACCTGCTCAGACTCAAACAACCACAGAGGGATGGGGGAGACGCAGAAGAGCAGCAGTGCTATAGGCTCACAGTTCATACACTTCTCTCCTGCCTGGTCAATCTTCCTGGGCAGGACTCAAGCATGCCATTCAGGGACCTCTCCTCCTCTTCGCTAAGCAAGTGATCCCAGCAGAGAACAGGTGTACTGCAAAGCTATCTGTTTTGCACTGAGAAAATAGATTCCAGATGAGAAGGAACCAGCAGGAAAACTCTGGCAACATGAAAAAAACAGGCTGTTTTGACACTTACAAAGGGTCATACTAGCTCTCCACCAATGGACTCCAACCAAAAGGAATATTTTAAATGTCAGTATGGAATTCAAAAGGTAGATTGCAAATAAGCTCAATGGGATGGATGAGAAAGTCAAAAAGTAACACAAAGAAGCCAAAATAATAATTCAGGGCATAAATGAAAAATTCACTAAGTGATATATATTTTAAGAAAAAACATAACAAAACTTCTGGAATGGAAAGAGTCATTTGAGGAATTTCAAAATACAGTGGAAAGTTTTAAAAACAGACTAGGCCAAGCATAAGAAAAAAATTTCAGAGTTTGAAGATAAGACTTTCAAATTAACCCAGTTAGTTAAAAATGAAGAAAAAATAATCAAGAAGAACAAAGAATGCCTTTGAAACTTATGGGACTATGTAAGAAAAACAAACATAATAATTATAGATATTCCTGAGGGAGAAGAAAAAAAAGCAAAAAATATGGAAAACCTACTTGAGGGAATAATAGAGGAAATTTTCCTTGTATTGTTAGAGATTTAGACATCCAGAGACAGGAAGGAAATCAAAGTCCTAGAAGATTCATTGCAAACAGGACATATCAAAGGCACATAATCATCAGACTGGACAAAGTCAAAGTGAAGGAGAAAATCCTATCAGCTGTGAGATGAAAGCATCAAATAACTTACAAAGGAAAATCCATCAGACCAACAGCAGACTTCTTAGAAGAAACCTTAGAAGCCAGAAGGGAATGGGGTCCTATCTTTAGTCTTATTAAACAGAATAACTAAGCCAAGAATTTTGTAACCTGCAAAATTATGTTTCATAAATGAAGGAGAAATAGTCTTTTCCCAGACAAGCAAACACTAAGGGAATTTGTCACCACTAGTGCTGCCTTACAACAAATCCTTAAAAGTTCTCTGTACATCAAACAGAATAATTGATACCCACCAGTGTAAAAACAACTGAAAGTGAAAACTCACAGCTCCTATAAAACAGTAATACAAGGGAGAATACAAAGCAAATAGGTAACAATCAACATGATAACTGGAACAATACCTCACATATCAATATTAACACTAATGTAAATGGTCTAAATGCCCCACTTAAAAGATATAGGTTGACAGAATGGATAAAAATACACAACCCAAATATATGCTGTCTCCAAGAAACCTAGTTAACTTGTAAAGATTCTCATAGACTCAAAGCAAATCATTGAAAAAAATATTCCATACAAATGGAAAACCAAAAGTAAGCAGGAGCAGCTATTCTTACATCAGACAAAACAGGCTTTAAAACAACAACACTAAAGAAAAACAAAGAGAGTAATTATATCATACGTTATGTATAATATATAATATTATATGTGTAATATATGAAGAGATTGACTCAATAAGAAGATATTATAATCCTAAATATATACACACCTAACACAGGAGCTCCCAAATTCATAAAACAAAAACTATTAGACTTAAAGAAGGAAATAAACAGCAGCATCATTATAGCCAGAGACTTTAACACCCCACTGACAGAAATGGATCATTAAGACAGAAAATCAACAAAGAAACACTGGACCTAAATGGAAGTCTAGAACAATTGGACCTAATAGACATTTCCAGAACATTCTATCCCAAAACTGCAGAATACACATTCTTCACATCAGCACATGGTATATTTTCCAAGATAGATATGTTAAGCCACAAAAGAAGTCTCAGAAAATTTTGAATAATTGAAATCAGGCCATGTATCTTCCTTTACTTAACAGGTACAATGTATGTCATTCATGTGATGGATACCCTACAAGCTCTGACTTCACCACTATGCAATCTATGCATATAACAAAATAGCACTTGTACCCTATAAATTTATATAAACTACTCAGGTGATAGGTACACCAAAAGCCCAGACTTCACCACTATACAATATACGCATGTAACAGAATTCAACTTGTACCCCCTAAACCTATTACAATTTTTAAAATATTTAAAAATTTTAAATAATATCCTTTAAAATTTACACAAATGTTTTTTAAAAAGATATTAAACCAAGGTTAATAAAAAGAAGTAGAAATGGCTTATATTAAGGGAAGATTTTTGACCTTTGGATATCCAATATATCTAATATCCTTTTTTGCAGAAGTGATCTTAATCAACATATTATATACAGCTATTAAGTGGCCCAAAATTTCTTTGACAATGTACTGGTAATCAAAGTTGTAATAACTTTATTTTTTCTACTTTATCTCTCCAGAATTAGAAAGATTTAAATTAGGCATGAAGGAATGACATCTATACTATTGGAAGTTAGTTAATCATGTATCCACTCTTGGAATCTTATCCCATAGATGTCCAACACATCCTAATATAATGTTTTTCACAGATCAACATTGACACACTCACACACACACACACACACACACACACACACACACATGAAAATTCAGAACCTCCAGGGTTTTTTTTTAACCTATGTATATGTGGTAAAAAATATTAGCTCTCATCAATATTTTCAGTTCTAGTATATTAAAAGTATATTTCCCAGAAGCCGTGCAGTGCCTGGTTCTTAAAAATTGGCTGGGAATGGTGGTATGTGGATTCTAATATGTGTATCTACAGGGTCCTCTTCTTCTGCCACAGCAAAATGTGATAGTCTCATGCAAAATGAAGATGCCACAAGCCTGGAATGTTGAGTACCACATGGAAGAGAACTGCCTTGGAGAGTCATCCAGACCCACAGCAGCTTTTGAATCACATTTCTATTATGCTAAGCCACTGAGATTTTGGTGTTTGTTAACCCAGTGAAACCTATAGTTTCTGATGAAAGCATATTAGTTCTAATCTTTTATTATATTGTATTCTGATATCTAACCCGATAATAACAGATTTCTGCCAGGTAACTGGCTGGGATTTTCAGAAAATCTATCTTGATAGAACACAATTTTCCTCTTATATTAAGGTGAACTCTTTCACCCTTGACCTCTTTTCTAGGCTTTCAGCAATTGAGTTAATCTGCTCAAATTGGAAGAATATTACATTCAGAGGGGGGAAAACATATCTGAGTCCTAACCTGTGGCATGTGAATATTTCAGAATATTTCAATTAACATACTTACATGAGGTTTTTTTCCTTTGTCCAAGTAGGATTTTTGAGTTCAACATTTCACTGATATTGTTCTGGCCTAATTCGTGCTGCCTACTTGTGCTCTGTTGCAAAAATAGGTCACTCCCTAAGAACTCTACGCTGGACCCTTTTTATAACGTTTGATATTAGCAATTGGCTATTCCCTGCTCCTTTGACGGTATGACAGGTTTATTTTGGGATGATAAAGTGGATGGGTTTTTTCGCATTTCACACACAAAACCCCTAAATGAAAAGGTTAGCAATTCATTGTTTGAATGGAGGCTGGGTTGGAGATAACACGTTTGCGTGTTTTTGAGGGTGTCTGGTGTTTTAGATCCCTCAGAGGACGTTCTGAACTGGATGTCAGCGTTCTGTCTGTGAACTCTTTGGGTGTTTTTTGTTGTCGTTGTTTAATCATAGTTTAAAAGAAGTGGGTTCAAGTAGATCCTATTAGCAATTTACAGTGAAAACCCTCTTTCTCCTTTTTTCCAAGGCTAAATTGATACTACTTCTCATGATATATATATATTGGTATGGGTATGCAGAAGTGAATACTGGAAAAGATGTTCTTTGAAGAAGAATGTGATGCCTACTATTGATCTGAACCAGGTAAAATTATCCATAGAATCTTGCTCCCTCCAAACTCTGAAAGGCCATTTATCCCCAAGAAAGATCAGTTGACACAGACTTTTATCCCTCCAAGAGAAGCTAGCTTCACAGCCTAAAGAGAGAATTGTTCAGGATTTGGAAAGGTGAGACCCATGGTGTCTTTGTTTCCCTCTGTCCCAGCTCCTAACATTGCTGGCATCTCACAGAGAATAGAAAAAGACTTGATCAAGCTCTAGGTATGGAAAATATTTTCACAGTTGTAAGATGAGAAAGACGGACGAGATTGAAAACACATCCCTTTAATGTTTAGAAAATTATCTTACTCTGAGGTTGGCCTTTGCCATGTTTCCTGCATTTCTCATCTTGTCTCATATTTGATCTCAGTCTGTATTTACCAGGTTCCTTGCTTTGAACACCGTAGTGAGCAGTGTAATTATTCCCCCAAAGATTTCCAAGTCCTAATGCTGGAACCTGTGAATATATTATGCTACATTATAAAAAGGACTTAGCAGATGTGCTGAAATTAAAGAACACTGGGAGATTATCCGGGATTATCCATTTGGACCCAGTCTAACCACAAGGGTCTTCAAAATCACAGAATCTTTCCTGGCTATGGTCAGAGGGAGCTGTGACTACGGAAAAATGGTCAGAGACTTGCAACATTGCTGTCTTTACAGATGGGGGGAGGAGGAATATGAGAGGCCTCTAGGAAGTGGAAATGGCAGGGAAACGGATTCTCCCCTACAGGTTCCAGGAAAGAACCAGTCCTGTAATACCTTGATTTCAGCCCAGCAAGGCCTCTATCAGATTTCAAACTACAAAACTGCAGATGATAAAATTGTGCTGTTTTAAGCCTCTATGTAGGTGGTCATTTGTCACATCAGCAACAGAAACCTAATATACATACCAAAACTGTGGCAAACTTTAATATAAGAATTCTCATTATTCTAGCTTGAAAACATGGTCCTTTGGGTTATCTGTTTTGTTTAGTTTTCTTTTTTAGGAGATGAGATTGGTTTGTCAGATTCCAAAGCCTGTGTTTGTATCTTTTTTGTTTTGTTTTGTTTTCCCCACATCACTGTGCTGTGTCTTACTCGGTATACAACATTAATCATGTTCTGGTTACAGTAGGCTATGTATCATTATTCAGATATTACATATTTGATCAGATAGTGAAGCAACATAATGCTTGGAGGAATAGCAGGAGCTTTTGAATATGGCAGACTTCTCTGGAATCCTTGCTCTGCCAATTACTATCTGTACGTTATTCGGCCAGTCACTCAACTTCTCTGAACTTCAGTTTCTTCTTCTGTATAACGAGAGTAATATTCACAGCTGTTTCATAGGGTTCATGTGAGAATTAATGTATTAATGAATGCTTTTGAGAATTCTTAGCACACAGCACTCAATAATGGGTGATGGTTTATATGGTAGTATTTATTATGATTCAAGTCGTGCATGGTCATCTCCCGCATATAAACAACTAAAGGGAAGATCTTTGATTAATCCCTGGTTCGTGGCCTCAGTGTGGATTCTCTTTCTCAAGAACTGCTTGTTCTCTTATGTTGTCTAACCAATGTTTTATGAGTCTCCAGGTCACCCTCCTTGTGTTCATCAGTTGTTTTATGTTCAACTCTTCTTTCCCATTGCATGTCTTCTGATCCCAACTTCTGAAAGAGACTCCATGCTTCACCCTAAATATCTGATAAATAATTTGCCAAGAATTGGTACTTCTTAGTGACCCTCCATCCATGCAAGCCAACCAGAATCCTCCATTGACATGAAGTTTCTAATATATTTCTCCTTTTTTTTTTTTTTTTTTTGCAGTTGTCTAGACTCAGATGAATAATCATGGCCCTTGCAACATTACTAAAGTACAGTCATCCTGAAAACCTGTGGGCAAAGTGACTGATTCCTCTCAGGGATAGACAAATCCCAGATTCAGGACAATTTTGCTTACTTTGATCAGGATGGGAATTTTTATAATGGAAAAGTCAAACATCATTTCTGTGAGGAGTTAGAGACTCTCTAGACTTGACTTCTGTTTTAAAGTTATATTAAGAGACTCTTTTGACAGACAGCCTCAGGATGTGATCCATTTATTGTAAGTCTGTTATCACTGTGTAGTGCAATGATTAGCAAAGTCTTTGTAGCTAACAGGAGATAAAGATACCAGTGTGATGGCAAATTCAGGGAGCTGTGAACTTACTCTCATTTTCCTTGTGGCAGGGCCTGGGAGCTCTCCCTTCTCTCCCCTGCTATTTAATTATATCCATCTCATACTAATTTTGCAATTTGGGCTGCAGAACAATTATACTTTTGCTGATTAGGCCAGGTTGTATTTTGTAAAAAAAAAAAATTTTAATGCAATAATCTGATCTATATCTATAGCAGAAAACTGAGCTTTAGTAATCACAGTAAAAAAGAGAAATAAGAAAATAAGTAGGCTTTTGAGCCAACCTCATTTTTTATAAAACATAGCTGCTAGGGACTCTCTCCTCCCTCTTTGGCTTCTAGGTATGGAGCAAGTTTCTAAGAATAAGCAGGAGTGGTCTTCAGAAGAATGTGCAGGGAGAATGAATTTAATGATTAATGTAATAAACCCATACTCTTGCAAAAATGAAAATATATGGCATGCTGGCCCAAAGACCTTGAGTTTGAATCCTGATAATACCACTGAGAAATGGTGAATCTTGAAAAATTTAAATAACTTTTATGAGCATAAATAACTTTATCTATGAATATGGAAAAATATAATACTAACTGCTTTACTCAGCCACAGGGTTGATTGATACAATAATATAATGACCATGAGAGCATTTTCTGAAACATAAAGATGTCATTTAATTTGAGATTTTGTTACTACATGTAAAAATGGATATCTTGTTTCTGAAACTGAAGGGGACATTTTGGTTCATCTGTACTTAATCCTTCATTCTACCATTGGAGAAGTAGATCTTAGAGATAATGTGAGTCAACTAGGTTTGGAGAATGAGTCAGTGGCCGAATGATACATGCACATTTACATTTGTAGCTAAACGACACAATCTCTGCCACTTACTAGAAGCAGAAATAATACTTCCCAATTCACTTGATGAGGCCAGCGTTACCTCAATAACAAAAAAAATATTATAAGAAAACTACAGACGAATATCTTTGTTGAACATAGACATAAAAATCCTGATCAAAATTTTAGCAAACCAAACCCAGCAACACATAAAAAGGATGACAGCAACCACATGGAGTTCATGCAAGTAATGTAAGGTTGGCTCAACATTTATAAATCAATGTAATTCATCATATTAACTGTGAAAAACATATGATCATACTGATACATGCAGTATAAGAATTTTGGCAAAATTCAAACCCATTCATAACAAAAGAAATCTCAAACAAATATAAATAGAAGGTATGATTGTTAATTTTATGCATCAGCTTGGCTGGGCCATGGTGCCCAGATATTTGTTCAAACATTATTCTGGATGTTTCTGTGAGGGTATTTTTTGGATGAGATTAACATTTAAATAGCTAGATTCTAAGTAAAGTAGATTGTACTTCCTAATGTAAGAAGGTTTCATCCAATCAGTTGAACACCTTAATAGAACTAAGACTGACCTCCTCTGGACAAGAAGAAATTCTGCCAGTAAACTGCCTTTGGACTTGAACTACAACAACAGCTGTTCCCTGGAACTCCATCCTGCCAGTTTACCTGCAGATTTGGGATTTATAAGCCTCTATAAATGCACAAGCCCATTCCTTAAAATCTTTCTCCCCCCCATACACATATACATTATATATATGTATATAATGCATTTATATATATACACACATATATACATACACATTCTTTTGGTTCTGTTTCTCTAGAGAACATTGACTAATACAGAAGGGAACTTTCTTAGCTAATAAAGGATCTATACTAAAATCTCACAGTTAATGTAATACGTAATGCTGAGAGAATGAACACTTTTTAAATAATTGGGGAACAAGGCAACTGTGTTGTCTCTCACCAATCTTATCCAACATCATACTGGAAGTCTTAGATAGTACAATATTACAAGAAAAATAAATAGAAGTTACACACATTGAGAAGGAAGAAATAGCACATTCCCTAGTTGCAGATGACATGATTGTCTTAGTAGAAAAGTCAAAAAGTGTCTATAAAATCTGGTAGAAAAACTGGCTTTAAATTTTATATGGAAAGGCAAAGAGCCTAGAATGGACAGAACAGCACCATACTGAAGAACTATAAAAGTGGAGGAGTCACACTATTTAATTTCATAATTTATTATAAAGCTACAATAATGATGACAAAATGCTGTTGGTGAAAGATAAACACAGAAAAATAGAACAGAAATAGACCCACATAAATACAGCCAACTGATCTTTGACAAAGACACAAAGGCAAATTTGTTAGAGAAAGAGCACTCTTTTCAACAATGCTACTAGGGCAATTGGATGTCTATATGTGAAAAGAAAAAAAAAATAACCTAGACACAGACCACATACCTTTTACAAAAATTAACTCAAAATGAATCATAGACTCAAATGTACAAAGCGAAATTATAAACTTCACGAAGAAAACAACACAGAAAAAAAACTCCATGACCTTGGATTTGGTGATGAGTATTTAAATGCAATACTAAAGTCATTATTCATGAAAGAAGCAATTGATAACTTAGACCTTATTATTAATAAAATTAAAAATTTGAGGTTCATGAAAGACATTTTAAAGAAATTGGGAAAAAAGGCACAAATGTGAGAAAATATTTAAAAATCACATATTTGATAAAGAACTTGTATTCAAAATATAAAAGGAACTCTTAAAATTCAACAATAAAAAAGCAAACAATCCACCTTTTAATGGTCAAAAGACCTTAACAGACACCTCACCAGAAAAAGTCATATATGGCAAGTAAACACTAAAAGATGCTTAACAACAAGAGTAAATCCCAATACAAACTATGAACTTTAGGTGATAATAATGTGTCAGCATAGGTTTGTCACTTGTAACAAACATACTACTTTGTCTGGGATGCTGGTGGTGGGGGAGGCTGTGCTTGTGTGGGGGCAGAGGGTATATAGGAAGTCTACATTCTGCTCAATTTTGTTGCGAACCTACAGTTGCTCTAAAAATAAAGTATATTTAAAAGAAAAAATATGCTTAACATCACTTGTCATAGGAAAATGCAAATTAAAACAACAATGAAGTACCACTGCACACCTATTAGAATGTCTACAATTTTAAAAAAACTGACATTACCAATTGTTGGCAAGCATACAGAGCAATAGGAATTCTCGATTGTTGCCAGTGGGGATGCAAAATGGTACAGCCGATTTGGAAGATGGTTTGACATTTTCTTACAAATCTGAAATTTTCATACCATACAATCCAACAGTCGCACTCCTAGGTATTCATCCGCTGATGTGAAAACTGACGTATATATAAAAACCTGCATGCAATATTTATAGCATCTTAATCACCAAAACCTAGAAGCAACTAAAATGTCCTTCAACAGGAGAATGGAAAAGCAAATTGCGGCTTATGCGTACAGTGGTATGAGTTATCAAGCCATGCAAAAAAATGGATGCATGCAATTGTGAAGTGGAAAGTCAGTCTGGAAAGCTACATACTATATATATGGTCCAATTTATATGATAGTCTGGGAAAAGTAAAACTATAGAGAAAGTAAACAGATGAGTGCTCACCAGGGTGATAGGGAAGGGAAGAGTTAAGTAGGTTAAGCATGGGGGATATTTTAGGGCACTTAAATATTCTCTATTATACTATAATGGCAGATACAGGACATAATTCATTTGTCTATATCATGAAAACTTTATAGCACAAAGAAAATTTAAAGAAAAACCTATTTCGGTGGCCCGGATAAAATGTAGACTGTGATTTAAAAAAAAAAAAAAAAGTCAAGCTGCATTTAAAAGGTATGGAAAACCTCACTGAAGAGGGCAGGGGAAGAGGTGCTGACTTAAGTCACTTTGCAAATAAGTGGACGTTGTAAGACTAAAAGCAGAAGGAACTGTGCATAAACACTACATTCTAGACAGTAAAACTGTTTCCCAGGTTGACAATTCTGAAACCACTATACATGCGTACTGGAATGGAACAATTAAGTTACTTGATGGTGGATGGGGGGAGACAGGTTTTTCATTGTTGAGGGGGTTGCAGATAAGCAAGGGGGAAAGGCTAGAATGGCCCACGTGGCACTGGATCAGAGTGTGAGACATCACCGTGAACTCATATTAACTTAATGTACGTAAGGATGGAAACAAGTACGAATATGTGTGTGCGTGTGCAGAGAGAATTAGTATTAATATATATTCATATATTTCCTTGCTCTGTCACCTGAGAGGGTCTAGAAGCAACCACACCCGAAGAGCAACAATGAATCTACCTGCTACCCAGATTTTGGTTTCTAATACCAATAAAAGGGACTAGGGATCTTTGGAGAAATGTCTAATTCCAGGGCTAGAGACGGGGATACACAAACTGAACCTGGAGGATTTTGTAGTGCTAGAAATTAAGGAAGTGTTAAAGTGTGCACACACACACTCAGCGGGAATATGTCAAAGGGACACAGGAACCAACTGAAAGAGTCCCCAATGGCTAAATCTGGGACAATTTGAAAAAGAAAATAAATAACATTACATTATAACCCAAAATATAAAATAAATATCTGTAAGTCCATACTGACATAAATAAGTAATTACATAAACAAATAAATGGAAAAGAATAGGCAACTCCGCAACTCCCATACAGAAGAATCCCAAATGCTTTATGTGATTCCCTCCAGGACGCGATGGCTAACTCCCCACCCCTTATGTATGCCTGAGCACGCTGACTTCCTTTCAAAGTGTACAATATGGAAAGGGGGCCTCGGAAGAGTAACTTCGCAATGGAGAAATCAGACAAGCACTGCCTCAGCCAGGTGGCCAAGTTCAAGTTGATGGTGAACTTGACTATCAACAGTGATAAGTCATGTTATGACAAGTACATACCCTAATAACGCTGTGATGAAGACAGTACTTTACCTCTGTAGTGCTCCTCTAAAAACCAATAACTTCAATCTAACTGTGAGAAAAACAGGAGACAAATCTAAATCGAAGGGCAGTCTATGTACCACCTGACCAGCACTCCTCAAAACTGGCAAGCTCATCAAAAACAAGGAAAGTCTGAGAAACTGTCGGAGCCAAGAGAAGCCTAATGAGACATGATGACTGCTTGTAATATGGTAACCCAGATGGGATCCTGCAACAGAAAAAGGACATTAGGTAAAAAAAAACTAAGCCAATCTGAATAAAATATGGATTTTACATCAAAATAATAATGTATCAATGTTAGTACATTAGTTGACAAATGTACCATACTAATGTAAGATATTAACAATAGGCGAACCTGGGTTTAGGTATATGGGAAGTCCATGCTATCCTCACAGCTGTTCTGTAAATCTAACACTAGTCTAAAATGTGAAGCTCAATTAAAAAAAAAAAAAATACATGCTTTCCACCATTTAATAACTGTGTGGCATCAATCGGGTCTCTTCCAATGCTGAGAATCATTTTCCTATTTTGTAAAATGGGATGATAATCCTGCTGGGAGGATTATGATACATGCAAATTCCCTGTCACAGTGCTTGGCACACAGTAGATGTTAACAAACACTAGTTATTTTTTTTCTTCTCCTCCACATGTGTTACAAATGTTTCAAAACACATCCGCTTCATCTTTTTAAAGAAGGGATGGCTGCTATCTTAAAGAAAATCCATTTTTTCAACAAGAGTATTTAACATGGTGGCACAATTTAAAAATGATGGGTATATACACACCTGATGGGTGCTGTGCACACCATCTGGGGATGGACATGCTTGAAGCTCTGACTTGGGTGGGGCAAAGGCAATATATGTAACCTAAATATTTGTACCCCAGTAATATGCTGAAATAAAAAAATAAAAATCAATAAAAATAGTTTTTGGAGACTTCTAGAGTATCAAAATAACATCGATAATTGCAGGGATCAATACGATCTGTTCCTATTTTATGAGAACTTTTCTATAGTACAATATGGACTATTCATTGCATAACTCAGGTTACAACTTATAAAATTAGGCCATCAAGATTAAGCCTATGATCAATCCTTTATAGAGCAGGAAGATTTGAGGACCTATTTAGAGTTGACTAAAGTTAAGAAAGATATGGAAGAATTACATGGGGACACAACATTTACAGAGACAGCGGCTTTAATGCAACATATGCAAAAATGCATTTTTAAGTGTTACCTGGAAAATTTCAGGGTATAAGACCACAGAACATTGTTTCAGCAAAAGGAGCAGTAACATGATGCAATTAAATAATAGATCCCTTTAATTATGTAGAAATAATTTTGAACTACCCAAGGTAATATTGCCTCCATGTTCATAGTAATACGAAAATGATTCCATTTTCAAAAATAATCACCAAATTTGCATGAGGAAAATCCAAGGTTGAAAAAATTTTCCTGGTGTTAAAATATGCATTAATATTGATTTTTTTCTAATACCTGCTTTAACTGTCTCCAAGCGAAGGTATATATATATATATATATATATATATATATATATATATATTATATATGGCAGCTATAAATATAAGAAAAAATACTTATACAGTGACAAATATTTTAAATTTTTTAAAATGTGTGTGTGTGTGTGTGTGTGTGTGTGTGTGTGTGTGTATTTAGAGATGGTTCTTGCTATGTTGTCCAGGCTGATCTTGAACCCCTGGGCTCAAGTGATCTTCCTGCCTTAGCCTCACAAGTAGCTGAGACTACATGTGTATACCTCATCTGTGTATTTTAAAAATGCTTTTTAAAAGACTTCCACATATGTCATCTCATTTTCTTTTCAACATGTTTTGCTCCATTGCCATTTTACAGATAAATAAATGTACCCCGAGAAAAGATCAGATTCAACTAATCTCATTCCACAAGTATTTATTGTGAAACTACTAAGTGCCATGCACTGTGCTAGGTGCCAGGTGTACATTGCTAAGTAACACTGATCTGGGCCCCACCAATGGAAAACTCAACTCCAGATATCTTCGTTTATCATGTTGTAGACCACCCTGACAGATATTTACCTGACAGATTTGAGGCAGCTTCACATCTGACACTGTTTCTAGGAGAAGATTCTGTTTCAAAGACTTGGACATGTCAGGATTTGCCCTTCTCAAGGGTAAATGGCAAACTGATGATTGTGCCCCAGAAAATGTTACCTCATGCATTTTCTCCCTGTTAATCTTTCTTCTCTCCACCCAGGGCATCCTGGCAGTTCAAGCTCAGGATGCTAAAGGAGAAAGGAAATTTTCTCTCTTCCACCATGCAAACATCCACCCAACAGCCCAGCTTTCTCAAATATTTAATATGATGGTGTATTTCTCTTCTATACTGTTAATGTTTCCTTTTTGAATTGAAGATCATCTCTTTGGGTTAACGGTTTAGGTTTATTATGTACAAAGAACTAACTTGGCCTACATTTACAAAAGCCAGAGAATGGCAAATTGAAAGTAGTACTACAATCATCCCCTAAAATGAGGGAGAATAAATGCATTTATTTGCCAGAACACATTTTTATTATGGTTTTAGAAGCTCACATTTTTTTATTTTAAAGCATATTTTAAAATTGTAACAACTCACTTAAGCTTCGAAATAAACATTTCAGGACAATAGATTTATACTTGGTAAAGAGTTGACCTTTGTAATACATGTCTATATTCACAAAAGAATGGAAAGATATTGACAGAGTCCAGGTATTTTTAAGCAGTCATTTAGCCTGTCCATTATTCCAAACAACTGGTTTGATTCATTTCATTTATATTAGGCTGGTCAATTCTGTCCAAATGGCTGAAATATTCCTGGTGTGCAAGCAAGAAATGGTGTCATTGACTTATTCAGGTTCACAAGTGTATGGTAAACAACTGAAAATGGGCTTCATGGCCCTTTCACCAACTAGAGAATTAAGTGTCCACATGGGAGTAGTGGTTTGAAAAATCAAAGCACAGCCAAGCAAAAAATGTGTTTTGATTTTTAAGTGCAAAGTCCAAAGTTGTTTTTAGTTTGCCTTTAAACCTTTTTCAGAGTTTTCCTCCCAGAACCTCCCTTTCCCCTGTGGGATCATGCTGAACAATGTTTTGACATCTCAGTCATTTCCATAACAACAGATTACAGAAACAAGACAAGCAGTCAAACAAGTAAAATGGTTCGAATTTAGAAACAGTTCTGGATCACTATGAAGAGAGACATGAAATTGTACCTTGCTTATGGAGAGGAAAAGTACTGATTTTTTTTATTGTTAATAACCCATTGAAGGAAAAAACACTATGACTTCTAAATGTAATCTCACTGTACTTTTTAAAAATGTTACATCATTTCTTATATCTTGATTCATTTTTAAATTCCTTTCCCACCTATCCTTTCTTCCTGCCATTCCATCACCCGTGCTTTCTGCTGAATTTGTCGGTTGGGATGTGAAGGTTCAATTATCAGTATTGATGTGTCAATATCACTCAGACAAAAAGGTGCCAATATTTCGTTGTAACAGTCACCACCCCCATAAAAAATACACTTTACTGAAAACAAACTAGTTTATTATGTACAAACTTTACTATGATAACTGGTTATTTACATTGGCAAAAAATTCAATATAACCAAAATATTAAGTAAACATTTGGCTAAATTTATTGAAGAATGGGTAGTTTATTCACAATGGTCAACCCTGCCTAAGTGTGTATTCGACCTCAACAATTTATCCATATAGGGAAGAGCCTGGGTTCTGGAGTGTAAGAGACCAAGATTCAAACCCTGGGCCTAAAATTTACATACTGACTATACCAAATATAAGCAAGATACTTCATCTCTTTGAGCCTTAATTTCTTCATTGATAAAATGGAAATAAGAATACTTACTTCCAAAGATTACAGTCATCTGCTGTTAAACTAAAAATCTGAAAAGCCCTGATTTGTAGTACTTGTCAATTTCCATGGTGTAATACTCTTACTACAGCCAATTTCAAGCTAACTACCAGTGTAATTTCAATGGATGAAAACTTGGAAAGAGATTCACAGAATCAGTTCTCATCGGTACAAACCAGTTCCAACACAGAAGGTTTTTAAACAATAAAATGAGATACTGCATGTTAAAGAGGTGGCACAATCATAGGCACTCAAATAGCTCTTATTGTTAGTATAATTACTAGCCAGATTCACAAGAATTAGTAGCCTATCTGGGCATACCTGATTCAAATGACAGAATGGAGGGTCTTGGCAGTAACTGGAGTTCTGTAGCATACCTACACACAGAATATTAATAACCTTGGATAACATTGTCAATCTAAATGCAGTTATATTACTTCCTCTTTTGAACTCAGTGCAGAAATTAAGCTTGGTAGGTATCAGATTCTCTCAGCTGGTGTTTCCAAATTAATGATCCTGGATTATAAAGACCGAATGAGTTGAAATAATTGCAATGCTGGAGCCAGAACCATCAAAATATTGAAGATATGATTCGATGGTTGATAGCTCACTTACTTATATCACTGTCAGTGTGGCCAGGCGATTCTTGCATATAGAGTCAACGTGGTGTCAGAGTGTATTGGCTAACCAAGTTTATACATGGGTTATCATAAACCAGAGCTTTTTATGGGAAGAAATTAATATTCAAACAACTGTATATGGCTAGAGTATTCTTTCTCCCTTTTATGGTGTGCTTGATAAATCATTTATTATGCCAGGGAAGATAAAGTAAAATTTACGCGTCCCCCAAGTGCTGTTGTCTATAGTAAATAATGCTGATTGAACTATGCATCAAAAAAAATAAAAATCAAGGTTTATAACCTCTTGGAATACATGCAACTTTGAATGAAAAATGGAAGGTTATAAATCATAGATAAACACGTTGTGAAATAAAATATGCAAGACCTCCCTTACATTAGATGGAATTCTGTCCTATTTATTTGCTTGATTGTATTTTGGCAACTATAATCTTTATGGCATAGCTGGTCAGGCCTTTCATGAGGAACTCAGCTCCAAACGTATATTAAGGATTTATTTTAGTCACTTCTAATTCTCTTCTACTTGGGGTGGGGGACTCATAAATATGTTCCTCCCATATTTGGAATTGCTTAGTGAGCCATGGATTTAAGCTAAGAAAAGGAAAAGCAACTTATATATTATTAAATTCCATAAAGTCTATTAAATCAGCTAAGAGAGACAATATTAGGAAATGAGTTTAAAAAAAATACTGATTTTTTTTTTGGTTTTAATTTCCCTTGAGGAGGAAAGTATAAATGCAAGAGCTGGTTTTGCCAGAAAAAGTTTCCATGTTTCATAAACATATAGAAGAAAAAGTTAATTCTAAGGAAAGAGAATACATTTTAATCTTTAATCTTCTTCTTGATTTTAATAGGTCTGATCTGAGTGCTTAGACAATAGGCTCTCATTAGGAACTAGATACCAAAAATCCATTTAGTACCAAAACAAAAAACAAAAAAGCTCTGTTGAAGAAACGTATGGAAAAATGGTAGAGGACACATAATCCCAGGTCTCAAGGAGTATAGAATCGGGTAAAGGAATACGGGAGTATATCTAAAACAAGGCAAAAGACAAATGTCACAAGAGAGCTATAAATACTATATGAGCAGTGAATAGAACTATCCAATTTGCTTGTGGAATCTGGTTAGGCTTTTAAAAGGGTTGACTGTTGCTGGGCCATGGAAAATAAGATCGTGTTTTAACAGATGACAATAGGGTAGGAGATCATTACAGACGGAGGACACAGCAAAGGAAAACTCCTAAACATGGGCCATGAAGGGAATTTTTGCAGAATAAGAAACTGTCCAATAAGTGCAAACTCCAAACTAGATCAGACTTCAAGACTGGCACAAGGTTGTGAGTGCCAAGTTAACAAATCAATAGATAGTTAACTTAAAGAGTAGGGCACTGGTCATGCGTAGCATGAATGATACAACAGAAAGGAAAACCGCCTGACGTTTCCCCATTACCTTTGGGCTTTCAGAAGTCCTTCTTGATCTCAGCTCTCTAACAAGTAGGTCAAGGGATTCAGATGCCTTAAAAAATGTAAGCAGGTTCATTGTTCACTTGAGTGAAACTCTGGCATACAGTGTCTGTAGGAAGTAATGAGATCCTGCTTACTCCAATTATCATTATTCTCCCCATGTGTGAAAAAGCTTTCTTCCTCCTTGCCTGGAGCCTGTACTTCTGATAGAGTTTCCAACAGTGTCAAACAGCAAGGCATAATTCCATTACTCCTGGAACGATTCTTACATATTTATCCCTGCTGATATTTGTGATCTGGAAAAGGTAGTTTGAATACAGATGAGGCTATACGATTTGAATATAGGAGTTTTTTGTTTTGTATCATTTGACTAAATTAAATTCTAACTGAAATAACAAAACTCCATTTTAAAGTGTTGTACTCAAACATGGATTTGGTTCTGTTATAACGTACCTCGGATCATGTTGCTCATAAAAACCTATAGACTGCTAATTATTTTGTCCCTTCCTAAAGCCCTGGCTTGTTAGGATAAGCTAGTGAGATGAAATATACAATAATTTTGTAAAATATAAAATTCTTCACCAGTATTAGGCTTGATAGAGCAAAAGTTATTCTTGGTTTAGAAATTCAGTGACAAGACTATTATATGTTTTAATAAGATACATTCAGTGTGAAAATTCCAAATGAGGAGAAGTGTAAAATTTTTATCATCTGGATGTATAAGATTTTAGTTTGTCCATGTAAATAAAAGTTTATGGCTTGCCCAGGTTCACACAACTAATTATGCACAGAACATGGCTCTGACTCCTCCTGATGCTAAATCATCGATGAATCTCTTCTTCCTACCATAAAAATCTTACCTGATCGATAGTACAAAACACTGCTATTCTTTTTGCTCTGTCTAGGCTCAATTTACATAGTGCCACCTAATAAAACGCCATATTAATTAGATCATCCAGAAAATGGCCTTTATGGCAAACTTGACAATATGTAAGACTTCGATATTTCAAAATGCATTTTAAACACCGGTTACTGAATTCATCTTGCAATTAACATGTACCATTCTGTTTGCAGTTCATAGTATTTAATTTTCTCTGAGTGTTTTATATAACTTTATAGAGCTTTATAAAACTTCCATCTTCTAGAATGCAGTAGTCTTCCTCAGGAACAATGATATTACTGGGTGAAGTTCAATTGTCTACATTTTATCTGATGTTACCAAGACACCAACCTCACACTCAGAATCACATGAATCTTGTTATTTTTAATATTATTCAGAGGAAAGCTTTGGGTTTTTTTGTTTTGTTTTTTGAAAATGTGGGGGTTTTTTAAATAAAAATAGATCCACTTTGGTCCAGCCCTTGAGTGGTTATTTTCTTAGTTTCAATTGACTGCTTGTACTATGCTTTTTTATCACTTCTAAATTATTATCCTTAAGATTAAAATGGCTGTTTTTACTTTGAAAGTAAATATATCAGAAGAAAGTATGAAATTTTAACTATTAAACTATGAAATCTATAATACCATTAAATAATCGAATTAGGTTGAAAAATGATCATACATAAATATATTATAATGATTTTATAATATAGTGGCATTTCACAAAGCTTATGAAAAATATATTGGGATAACTAGAAATATAAATAGTTATATTTGTATATAATATGTAAGTATAAAGAAATAAAAATAATATAAAACTTTTCCTTATGGAAAAGTATTTATATGTACAATATCTTAGATCAATGCATTTAAACAATATGATGTATAAATAAATATTAAAATAATGAAGAACTCTTGAAATATTATATAGATATTTTTGAGGCAGAGAAAAACCTAAAATAATATTTTAATACCAAAAAGACAAAAAAATTACCTAGAATCCACAATTTGTCCATTCCACTATTGCTTTGTTTCTCAGTGATTAATAAAGGGCCTTTATAGATTCTGAATACAAGCCTTTGGGAATAGTATCTCCAACTCTGTAGCTTGCGTTTTTATTCTCTTAATGCTATGTTTAATGAATAGTTCTCAATTTGATGAAGTCCAATTTATCAATCTTGTTTTGGTTGTGCTTTTGGAACCCCTTCTAAGAAATATTTGCCTACTCTATCTAATGTATTTGTCTAGAATGGTCCACTAGTCACATGAGACGATAGAGCACTTGAAATACGTCTAGTCCAAATTGAGATGCATGCTAAGTGTGAAATACACACTGAATTTGAAAGACTTAGTGTAAAATAAAATGTGAACGATCACAAATAATTTTTATATTCATCAAATGTTAAAATAATATTTTGGCAATCTTGGGTTAAAGATATTATTAAAAATAATTTTAACTCATTCTTATTAATTTTTAAGAGAGTTACTACAAATTTTTAACTGTCAAGTGAGGCACACATTCATGGCTTGCATTGTATTTCTATTGGACAGTCCTGTTCTAGAAGCTATTTCATTTTAGGTTTTACTTGAGGTCTATTTTGTATGCGGTGTGAGATAGGTTTCAAGATTTACTTATATTCATAAACACATCTAAATACTCTAGTACTTTATCGTGAAGTCCATATATTTCCACAGTAAATTACAGCGGAGCTTCTATGCGAATTAAGCAAACACATTTGGGTATGTTTCTGTCTACTCTGTTCCACTGATCTTTTTGTCTATCCTTCCTCTAATAAATGGTGTTTGGATTACTGTGGCTCTATAGAATATTTTATAATATGGTAGATTAATCCCTCCCAATTTGTTTTTCTTATTTAAAATTGTCTTGGCTATAGAACATCAGTTACATTTCTACACAAATCACAGAATTGTATTGTTAATTTACACAAGAAATGCCACTGGGATTTTAATTTGGATGACATTGAAACTAAAGATCAAGTTTCTCACGGCATTAGGATAATATTGAATCTTTTAATACATGTAGTTGTGTACTTTAATTTCACTCAATAATAGGTTGTATTTTCCAATGCAGGTGTGTTACCCATTTTTTTTTTTTCAGATTTGCCCTTTGGTATTTGATATTTTTAAATATTATTGTGGATGATATTTTAAGTTTGAATTTACCAAGTGATTCCCTTAGTAAATAGATTAACAATTGAGTTTTCAATTTTTTCATTTGACTGTTTTTCCAACAAAATGGCAGAACCCTAAGATTAATATTAATAATTTGTGCAGTGATTAGAAATTTTGATTTTCTTTAAATATAACCTTGTCATCTCTCAAAAGAACGGTAATTTTGCTTCAGTTCCAATCTTTTGCACCAGTTGACTATGTATTCAGATTATTATATGGATGTTTTCCTCTATTCTGTTGGTGTGGTGAATTATACTGGTGGGTTTTTTAATCAATCTTGCATTTGTCGAGATGTATATTCCTAAAATAAACCTCAGTATACTAGTAACATAATACCTGATTGCAATTTAATCATATATAGGATTTTCCACCTATGTTCATGAGAAATATTGGCCTTTAATTTTCCCTTCTTGTAGAAATACTTTATAGATTTCTATATAAGTATTATGTTTGCCTCATAATATAAACTGAGAAATTTTCTCTTTTCCTCCATTTTTTGAGTATATTTAAGATTGGTAATATTTCCTCTGGAATATTTGAAAGACATTGACCTGACTTGAAGCCTGGTATTTTCTTTATGGTATCATTTTAATTACAGATTAAATTTCTTTAACTTACAAAGAATTATCCAGTTTCTTTCTTTCTGTGTCAGTGTTACAAAGAATTATTTTTAGAAATGTGTTTCCTTCATTGATTTCTCAAATTTATTTATGATATATGCTTTCTTTCTGCATTTATCATTGATGTGTGTGTGTGTGTTTTCCCACTATGTGTTTAATATCCCAGCTTTTTATTTTGGAAATTTATGTCACTTATTTTCACCCTTTTGTAGTAATAAGTTTACTTAAAGCTATAAATTTTCCTCTAAACAACATATTAGTTGCATCCTTCAATTCTGATATACCACATTTTCATCATTTACCTGAAAATATTTTCTAATTTCTATTGTAATTTATTCTCTGATCCATGGGTTATTTAGAATGATACTGTTAATTTCTGAAAATTTGGGATTTCCATGTTTTTTTCTGTTATCAATTTCTAATTTAATTCTACCAAAGTTAAAGAACATACTCTCTGTTATATTAAGTCATTGAGGTGGGGGACAGGACAATCAAGTTGGTTAATCATATTGATCAAATGTTTCATATCCTTACTGATTGACTTTGACTGATTGTTCTATAGCTCACAATGCTTATCTGGTGACAGAGTTTCTTAACTTTTGTCATATACAACCCATCTTAATTTTGACAGATAATTATTTCAAAGGCACAGAAGTCTTAGTTGGATCTTTTTTTTCTTTTTTCCTTTAGCACTGTTTGTGTGCATATATATATACATATACACACACACATCTATATAGTGGGAATATATGTCTGGACAATTATATATATATAGTGCTAAAGGTATAATTATATGTATAATTATATAATTAAAAATATAATTATGATTCCATAATTTCTCTTGAAAAGTCATGTTAGTGTTATTGTTGTGAATTTGAAGGTAGTGCTTTTTTTTTCCTCTGGCAGCTTTTACTGTTTATTCTTCATCAACTTTAAGATGATTATGTGCAGTTTTCTTATATTTATTCTGCTTCTGGTTAAGCGAGAGTCTTGCATCTGTGCATTGGGTTAATGTCTTTCATCAGATTTGGGAAATTCTAGATGTTATATCTTTAAATATTTATTTTTTTCTCATCTCCTTTACATTTGGAACTCCAATTATACAATGTTAGACATTTTTTTATTGTGTTATACACATCTGTTCTGTTTCTTTTATTTCTTCTTTCATTCATGTATTGTAATTTGGATCATTTCTACAGACATATATGAGTTCACTAATATATTTTCCCTCATATTTAGTATGCTAATAAGTTAAATTAATGAGCATTTAGTTGCAGATACTATGTTTTTTATTGCTAGAATTATATTTTGATTATTTTTATAGATTACATAGATTACATAGATACCTGTTTTTAAATTCCTTACCTTTTCATTCATTTTTTTCATCCTTTCTATTGTTTTATTTACCATATTAATCATAGTCATTTTAAATTCCTTGCCTAACTCCAATATAAGTTCCATTTGTGAGCATATTTCCAAGGTTTGTGTTATTTCTTGATAGTCACATTTATATCTCTTTTCATGTCTAGAATTTTTTTTAATTTTATGCCACATATTATGTATAAGTGAGTCACAGAGGCTTATTATGTTATTGTCCACCAGCTAATAGCCCAACTTTCCTCTATTAAATGTATAGGAAAGTGGAGGGTCACGTTAATCCAATAAAAGCTAGAGCTGAGTCGCAGGTGGTCTGCAACTGTAGTAAAACTTAGTCCAACACTGATAAGTCTCTGTTCCTCAGGCATGGTAGTACTTTTGATTGGGATCCTACATATCTCTATTTTCTCAGTTCTAAAAAGACAAGGTTGCCTTTAGAGACTAGAGTTTAGCCCTTTACCTCTTACCTCATGTGGCTTCAAAATATGCAAACATTTCATTTGGGAAAAGTCTTCACCCTCTGCAAGAAGTTTGTTCCCTAAGTACCAAAATACAACAGGGGATTTTACTCTGCCCTGCCTTCCATGGCCCCAGGTTTTCAGAACTCAGCAAATGTATTGCAGAGATAATTCGCCCTGTGTTTGGTTCTCCCTTAGTTTCTAATTCATCAAGCCAGCCTGTAGCTGGTTTCTCTTTTCCATGGTAGACCTAGATCCCCTCTTCATACACCAAGACCTATCTTTAGTCCAAATTCAAATCCATAAGTGCCCACAGGTAAAAGCAGTTGGTTATTGTTAGTTTATAGATGAATGGAATGTCTTCCCTCCTTGGAAGTTGTGGTAGGCAGAATTTTAAGATGCCCCTCCAAGATTTCCTGCATCTGGTACATATTCTGTGCATATCTCTGGGCCCCCAAATATGACGGATTTTACTCCCAGGACTGGGTTATGTTACATAGCATTGTTAACTTTGAGAAAGGGAGATCATCCAGGTGGGCCTAACCTAATTACATGAGTTCTTTAAAAGGACAGAGTTTTCTCTGACTGGTTGCAGATTGCAAAGTCAGAGACGAGCACTCTCCCTAACATGGAAAACAGCAAAAATCCATACCGTGAACTCCCAGTGGGGAGGTGTGCCCTCTAGAAGCTAAGAACAGTTCTCAGCCAACAGCTGCAAGAAAAGAAAACTAGGACCTGCATTCTACAAACAGAAGAAATTAACTCTCTCAACAACCAATGAGGTTGTTAGACTATTCTGAGTTTCAGATGAGAATTAGAGCCCTAGTTAACAACTTGATTTCAGTTTTATAAGACCCCAAGCAAAGAACTTTGCCATTTTAGGCACAGATTTCTGAACTACAGAACTATGACTTAATACATGGGTGCCGTTTTAAACCACTAAGTTTAAGATAGTAATTTGTTACATGGCAGTAGTAAACTAATAAAGAATTTTAGTTTCTTTAGTCTTTCTTATTTGGTTCATTAATACCTTTATGTAAATATATATATATATATATATGTATACACACATATTTTTAGTGTCTCTGATTTTTCTCAAGTTATTGCCCTAGTAATGTTGACCTGTTCTACTTACCACATTTTAACCAATAGCATAAGTCTCTCTAACTGCTTGATTTTAAAGCATATAAATAAGAAGTTGAAGAAAATCATTCACTAATACGCAATTCACCAAATACCCTACCACTAAACTGCAGAAAATGGAGAACCATGCAAAATGTTTAGCATATTTCTTACAAGTTTTTTCCATGTTTATATAGATTGGTAAGTAGATAAATGATAGAAAATTGATGAACAGAAAATTTAACAGAAAAATTTGGTAAATGGCCATATAGGTGAATTGGGAGGTTTAAATTACAAATTATTACAATATATGAAAACTAAATAATGAGCTAATGCCCTGAGCTGTATGTATATGGTTACATGGAAATTTCAAGTCATGAATAGAAATCTTTGCCCATTCAGTAAGTAAAAATAAAACTACCATATGTAAGTATTTTTGGAATAGATGTTTAATATAAATAAAATAAGGTTTCTGAGGCTTGCCTGACATGATATAAATAGCAGTACTATCACAAAATTGAGCCTCTTGGATTCTTACCATTAACACCACATTGACGTAAAATAGATACTAAGTAGCAGTAAAAGTCATTGCCACAATATATTGCTCTGTCAAGAAAATTTCGAGCGCTTACATGAAAATGACATAAAATCATTTACCAATTGATTTTTTAAAGTTATACATCAATGAATAGTTGTCATGACTACATTAAAAATAACTATGTCTGCTATATATGACTCACTGCATGAACTTGGGCAGATTATGTTTTGTTGTTGACATGCTAAAATATCATACCTACCTCTGTGTTTGGGAATGGGGTAGATACTAACATTCTTAAAGGGAATTATTTTGCATAAACAACTCAGAGTTACCTAGCTCAGAAAAGTAGTCCATCAGCCAACAATATCTGTTGAGTTCTCACTATGTGGCAAGCAGTTGCTAGCACTGGGGATTCCACAAAGGAAAGGCACTTGAGTATTTCTTATCATCAAGGAGGCATCAATATGGTGTTATTAGCAGGCAACAAATTGTTACAAATAGCAATTATAGGTAAAGGACATGTGATAAAGGAGAAGTTCAAGCTATAATGAGAACCTATACCAAAGTAACATAACTGAGTCTGAGGGTTCCAGACAGGCTTGCCTGAGGATTTCAAAATTAAGCTGAAAATTAAAGGATAAAATGGTATTATCCAGACAAAGAGGGGTGGTACAACCATGCCAGGTGGAGGGAGTAGCATTCTCAAAGTTGGTAGTCCTGATGTGGGGAGTACCAGTGACATCTTCGAAGAACTGTGAGAAGTTCAGCATTACAAGTAAGCAGGAGCCAAGTCTTGCAGAGTCTTGTCATCCTGTTAAGTACCATATTATGTGCTCCCCCAATACAGTGCTACTCAAAGTGTCATCACAGAGCAGTGCTGGACCCTAAAATGTTGATAACCAATGGACAATGAAATAAGTTCAGTCATGGGGAGGAAGGTTTTAGAAACTTTTATAGCAATTTTACACACTGATTTTATGCCAACTGAATCTAATGACAAACAATTGAAATTTGTATTTTGTATGTCTTTGGTTTTCTATATCATTTTCTTTAATAATTAATTCCTTTGTATTTATAAAATTATCAGTCAACAATAGATGATTTTTTTAATGACCCTGCATCACAAATCTTTTGAAAAACACTGCCCTAAGGTAATTCTGATCATTTCTAGGTGATGTTGACGCTTGAAGTAAGCTGGTCAGATGAATTTTAGGTTGATAGCGATGAGTGGGAATGAAAATTCTTATCTATAAGGTACCTGAAAATTTATAAGACACTTTCCAGTTTATGAAATGCAAATGTATTTTTGATCCTCACACAAACTGTGTCAGGTTACAGGATATATGTTTGATGTAGGCCACTCAGTGGGTAAATGACAGACTCTGCCACCTTGGTTTTTTGATGACTAACCATAGGGACTTATGTAGAAGACGTGCAGTCTGCTTACACTCACATGGTTCTATTTCATTTCCATCCACCCAAACTCTTTAAGAACTGCTAATAAGCTGAAAAATTATGTGACTTGAGCTACCTCCTTGCTTTTTCAAGTTGCACTGTCAGAGTACTGGAGATCTCAAATGTGCAATGGGACCTCACCCCAGGAAAGGGAGAGGAGAGAACTAAATAATCAGCACCCAGATAATTGAGAACTGACAGCACAAATTTGTCTTCTACTCCCTCTGGAGCAAAAATCCTGCAGTCTTTGATTTATAGACAAAAGCCATGTCCTTGATCAGCAACCAAGAGATCTAATTGTTAGCTATTTTTATACAATGCACCAATTATATTTTATGTCTCCAAGGATGTGAAATTGGGCAACTTTCATTCTTCATCTGTACAGAAGCCCTGATGTAAAGCCTTTATACACTGCTTGATTAACAACCACAGAAATACATTTTGTTTGGGGAATCCCTACAAGACTTGAACTTCATCCCACAGTTAATATTACATCTCCCTGGGATCTTGTTAAAAAGAATAAAAGAAAGCAAGCCAATTTAGTAACGCAGAAAAATGACAAGCCACGGTTTTGAAAAATAACAAGAATAGGATGCTCCTGAGACTTAAATCCAATTCACCAATGTTTAGGATGTATACATATTAGTAAACTTAGAATTCAAGTTCTTTCGAAAGAGCTACACAACGCCTACATCATAGTGTAGTTGCTAACAGGTCATTCTGTGGAGTCTGATGGTTCATGTCCTGGATCTACCACTTTTTAGACATGAAACCTTGAGAAAATTGCTATGTTTCTCTAAAATAGAAATAATAATAGCATCAACCTCATGGTATAAATGAGGTCATGCATATTAAGCAATTATTACTATTATACCTAGCACACAGTAAGAGTGTAACCATATTATTATTATGGTTATTATCTATTATTTCAATAATTTATCACAGGTTTTTATGATAAAGACACGTTTTTAACATTTTTATATCTCTGAAATCAGGATACTTCTTACAGCCAATAGTATGGAATAGTTTCATTGGAAACTTTCTTTTCTAGTACTATACAAAATAACGTATTACAACCCAAATAAGTTTCAATGAAATAATCCTCTCAGATTGACCCACACAATTAGAACATTAGTAAGCCCTAAGGGCTAAATTGATGGCTGCTATGCTTTTGATTTAGTTCAATTTCTCCCACCTGACTGGTGCCACTATCACAGGAGGCTGGTTGGTGAGAGTTTACGGGAGTTGAGCACACCAGTTTGTTATCACCTTTTGACAATGGTGTACCATGTTTCTGTTTGGAGTGGAATTTGTGTATAGTTGCACAACTTGACAGTATTTTTTAATTCTGTCTGCTTAACAGCCCATCACGTCAAAGAAGACCAAGAGAATGCTGAAGGAAGAAAACAGATGTTTTAATGAGGATTGGGAATTGCAATATTATCTTGTTTCTGCTAAAGAGAAGATGATTTGCTTGCTTTGTGATACTGCAATATCAATATTAAAGCAATTCAATGCTCATCAGCATTATAACACTCATAAGGACCACAAATATTTTAAATTAGAGGGAGAGGCACAAAAGGTTATACTGCAAGAAATTAAAAGATGAAAGCAAAAGCAAAGACAATTGTTTCAAGCAGCAATAAGACCTGGAAATAATGCCACTAAAACAACTTACAAAGTAGCTTATGTACTTGGGGAAAAAAGGGAAGCCATTCAGTGATGTATTAATTGTGAAAGAATGCATTGTCAAAGCTGTAGGATGCTTAGACCCTGATAACATTTCAAACTGCAAACAAATGCCTCTTTTCAAGGAGAACTATAACTGCTCAGCAGCATAAATTAGCTTTCAACTTAACAGAACTTCAAATGTAATACTTACTCCCCCATGCAATACTTAAATAGGAAAATATATATTATTCAATTGCTTTGGATGAATCAACTGATACTACTGACTCGGTGCAGGTTTTACACTTCATTTGGGTCATAACAGAAGATTTTCTTTGCTACAAAAAGTTACTTGTTTTGGGCACTCATGGGAACAGAACATGGGGAGTAGATATTTTCAACAACTTTCAAGATAAATGTCGTGAAGTTGAACTGAATTTGGTAAATTTAGTTAGTGTATGTACAGACAGCATACCTTCCTAGACAGGATAACATGAAGGGTTTATTGCACAGACAAAAAAAAGTATTAACAGATCCGGATGCTTTAATTTCTTTTCATTGTATCTTGCATCAGCAAAATCTCTGTGCTAAAACTACTATTTTAAGTGACACTTTGCAAGAAGTTTTAAATATCGTTAACCATATCCTGAAAATGCAACACAGCATCGTCAGTATCAAACATGCTAAAGTTGAACTATGAGGTATTCAGTGTGGATTTGTCATAGCATATTAAAGTGCATTGGCTATCACAGGGACAGGTGTTAGCCAAAATTTTATCTTTGTGAGAACGGATAATTAAATTTTATGAAGAACAGAATCAGTAATGTGATTTAAAAGAAGATTTCTATAGGAATGCAGCATTTCTGTATGATATCATGTCAAATGACTTAAATATTTCTTTGCAAGATAAAACTAAGTCTACATATGATATGTGGCACAAAAATCTCAACATTTTGAAAAAAACAGCTTTTTTCAAAAACATTTCTTCTTCAAAAAAGGAAATTTAGATGAACATTTCCCCCAGTTAGAAAAGGTCATTGATGAGCAGGATATTACATGCGAATCATTTGAAGAATACACAGCTGTTATAGACCTATTAATTGGAAAATACAATGAAAGGTTCACTGACTTTGAGAATCATGACATCACACTCAAATTAGCATGTCAGCCTCAGCTACTTGATATCACCAAGGCACCTAAAGAGCTACATATGGAATTGATTGAGCTCTCAGTAGTTGACAATTTGAAGCCATTGTTTGATGCTAAGAAAGAGCTGATTGAAATATGGAAAACGCAGTACAATACCCATGTCTTCTGCAACATGTCCAAAGAATGTTTCTTGCTTTTTGACCACTTATTTTTGCAAATCCACATTTTCTTACCTAACCCAAATCAAGATACCCTTAAGGTCTCAAATGACTGATACCCATCTAGAGGATCAACTCAAACTGTGGACCTCCATGCTGCAACCAAATATTCAAATGCTTTCCAACAAAAAGCAGATACAACAAAGTCATTAAAAGGTTAGTTAACTTTAAACTTAACAAATAATTTTCATTTGTTGAAATTATTAAGTACATAGTAGTTAGATTTTTACAAAATAATATACATTTTTAAGTGTATCTAATTGAAGTTTCTTGAATGCAGCCATATTTGATTATAGCGAAATTAATGTGGCCTTCCAACATGAAAAGTTTCCCCACCCTTGGTCTATTTTCTTACTATGATTTAAATAAAGTTTGGCAAGTATTAATGAGTCTTGTTGCTGGATGCAGTGAGGATTACAAAATATAAGACATGTTTTCTGCCCTTAATGAACATCTTAAAGGAGGCACATGTGTACATATGACATATAAAATAGTTTTATAATCACGATAAGTATTGAATCAAGACTTGCCAAAATTAACCAAAAAGAGAAAGTGAGGTAACATATAAGCTGCTTTGAAAAATTTTAAACACAGGCCATGCATGCTGTCTAGGGTCACAGAATTTTAGAGCTTGAAGAGATAATAAAAATCAGCTAATTCTTGAAAGCAACATATGAGTCATCTGGTCTAGTCACCACAGTTTAAGATAAGGACTTGAGCCCAAGAGAACTTAGTGAGATTCACAATGTCACCTGACTGGGGGGAAGTGACAGATCCAGAGAGCAAACTGCATCTTCTGACTCTGGATCCAGAATAAATGTGTAATTTCCCAAGCAATTGAGCAGAGCACGAAGGATGTTAATATCGTCTGTCAGCATGTTAGATGCCATGCTAGAGAGGGCAGAAGGAAAGGTATTCTCTGTGTGGCCATGTCTAACTAAAATTAAAGACAGTTCCATTACACAAGGGAAAAATAAGAAAACAGACAATGGAGGAAAATTAGGAGTTAGCCATAGGGTTCTGGCTAAAACAGAAAAAAAGAAGTGTCATGAGATCAAAGCACGTGAAATTGCTGATTTTTGTAGGTAAATAATCCCTGAATATTGATGATTACGTATAGTGGAACCCAGTACATTGCTGCAGACAGAAAAGAGTGAAGAAAACAAAATGGATTTATTCACACCTCATCCCTCATCTGACCCCATTTTCTTTTCGTTTTTGTTTGGCGTCTTTATAACCAGGGCAATTAGAGGCAAAATTATAAGGAGGTGTCTCCTTGAATGACTATGTAAATTACATAAGGGAGCAGAGCCCAGACTGTCAGCTGGAGATGACAACGTGGGCTATGGAAGAAGAGAAAGGGTTAGTCTTCCTGTGTCTGCATGGAGCTCAACGTCAGGAGGAAGCTCTTGACGTGGGTGTTCTCATCTCAGAATGGATGTTCTCTTGCTGGGCTGTGGCAGCACTGGCAACAGCACCAAGTAGCATTGAATAGAAAATATTTTTAAATGTGCAACTGAAATAGTAGACAAATCAAAGTACATGCTAGGAGTTCCAAAAATACTTAATGGGGACCTCTGCAATGGGTGGAGTGTCCTTCAAGAGTATGAGAGGGCAAGAGACATTGTGTTTAGATTGCTACTATCATTGCTAACACATCCTCACCTGAATATTGGAATATATTCAAATTCTCTCCTTTTCCCCCTTCCCCCCTCACATACACGCACACCCCTACTTACACAAGACAGGAAGGAGATACACCCAAAGGTTGGCATTGTAAGTGAGATGATACGTTTTCAGTCCTTTTCCTTGCCTGTGTGGTCTATACTTTATGTAGTAAATATATAGTACTTTTAAACTATACATATTAAGGTTTTTAAAGATTTTTACCCACTATTACAAGATATTTTTAAATTCTAGTTTGTAAAATATAAAAGTTCTATGGTTAAGACTATCCTAACATCTGAATTTCTGTTCAGATCTGAATGCTGCTGTATCCTGATAGTAGTGAACATAGTTAGAATATTACACCTGCCTAGTACATTTATGATTTTATTGCTGATATATATTCTCCATGTTAATCTGCGGGAAGCATTATTACTGCCATATTTTATAAATAATGCTCTTATATGTGGTAATGTTTAGCTGGGATGTAAGAACATGGAAAATATTTTAGTTTTTTAATTTTTCTTCTTCCTAAATGCTGCTTTTTGGAGATTTCTAAAGTTCTCAATTACATTTTATTTTAGCATTCACTCCATGTAAATATGGGAAAGTGCAAGAAAGCCAATTAGAAAGGTTCTGTTATATTTACAGAATGCTTGCTGCTCTTCTTTGCTTGCTATTTCAACAGCATATTCTGGTAAATCATGAAGGTTTATCCACTTATTCAACAAATATATATAGTGAGCACCTACTATGAGCAAGGAATAATGGCCTTTACCGCAAAAGATTTACATTTAAGTGGAATTCTAGCTGTCTAGGACAACGAGAAGCTGCATAGTGTGCTAGTTAAGAAGGCAGACCCAAGTAAGTTTACCTAGTTTCAAATACTAGCTTCACCATTTACAGATGATGTGTGAACTTGGAAAAATTACTTAACCTTTATGTCTCTCACTTTGCTTATCTGTAAAATGAGTATAATAATATTATCTCCATGGTTGGGTTGTTACGGACAATGAATAAAATAAATTATGTACCTTGCAAATAATAAAAGCTATATTGTTTTGGTCCCTAATAGACTTAAATTTTTGTTGAAATTTATATAGACCTACCTTATTATCCACAAGAAATACTGGTGATTGGAGAAATGAATTTAGAGAGTCATGACACTTCAGATCTGGAAGAGAATTCACTGTTTACTTAATGGAACTTCACCGTTGTACAAATGAAAGCACGAAAGCACAGAGATACAAAGTCAAATAACAGGTTAGTTTCTGAGCTTCATTAAATCCAGTTTTATAACTTTATGACCAATATTCTTCGAGTAGATGCTAATTGCATGTCCATTCATTAATTCTATAAACACTTATTAAATAGCACTTTCTTTACGGTAAGCACTATGCTAACTGCAGGTGGCCCTAGGACAAATCAGATGGGCTACATACTCTAAAGGTTCACAGTCTATCAGGCTGAACGTGTGAATGCAACAGAGTGTTGTATGTGCTCTGATAAAATATGTATTGGTGATAGTATAATGTGGTAGTGGTATAATAATGGAGACAGTGAACAATCTATCTAGGAATTGCAGAAAGGTTTATGCAAGATATAACTCTTGATCATGAATGTTGAATAGTTTTATGTGTCTCAAGCATTACAGAGGAAGAGGAAAGTATTTAGTAAAATATAAATATGAAATAGTGAGTGACCCAATCGTGGCAGGCCTTGTATTCTATGATGTATAGTTTAGCTTTTTTCCCTAAACTAATCAGAAGGGAATAAATTAAATGGAATAGAAATGACTGACTATTCAAAGATATGATAGAAGAAGTAACATCTTATAAAGAAGAAAGAATGGGTTCAAATTACAAAGATTTACTGTACACAAGGCAAAATGAGTGAACAGAGATGGAAATCAGAAACAATCTTCATAATATCATTCTATTTCAAGGACTAAGAAAGTGTCCTAAAGACAGAAGGCAGGGCAGAAAAAATTAAAATAAGAAAAAAAGGAATGGGTTATCATGATCCTACAGCTCTTCAACAGTAAGGCTACAAAACAAGAGGCTAGGTGTGCAGAGTTATGGGTAAAAGATTGATCAACAAATACTATAGTCAAAGATATTAGCATTAAAGTCTGAAGACAAAACAAAAACAAATCTTAGATACAGAAAGATTCAGGAAATAAACTAGGTGGCACTCCTGAAAAAAAATTACCTAAGGGCAAATTTCAAATAATCCAAAAATGAATCAAAACAAAGAACACAGGAGCAAAGTAGCAGCAAAATAAAAACAGAAAAGAAATAGCAGCAAAATTGAAAAAAGAAAATATTGAAAGTGAAAAGTGAATATTGAAAATATTGAACAGTGAAAAAGAAAAGATTTCAAAAATTAAAGCAAAATAAACAGAAAATTCCATCTAAATGACATCTATAAATATGGATATGTAATGGCTTGTATCGTAATGAAATTAAATACCATAATATTTGCATATAATAATCAAATAAATACATAAAGTAGACCCCTCATCATACCAGAAAAACTGGTAGTTGGACAACCCTGGAGTGTATATGTAGGGTAGGGGGGAGTCATCCTGACATTGATAGAGATACATAATTGTAACAGTTAGTAGAATTAAAAACAGGCTTGGTACTGTTGAAGGATGATAAGACCACTACTGAATGGATAAAAAAAAAATGAATTTATTGCTTTTATCATAAAGAAGTATATTGATCGTCAGACACAGTCTCTAGGGTTTTTTGGTAAGTAGGAAGTTGAGAGATTGGTGGGTTTTTAGAAGTATAAGGAGTCAACATCATCTGTAAAAGCATGATTAATTGTGTGAGATTGCTTTTTTTTTCCCCAATGCTAATCTCTTTAAAGATACATTTGCCCAGTTACACAACAATTACACACTAGGTTCTGTAAGATTCAAAGACAGTTGTATAGAATAGTTGGGGAAATATTACAAGAGGATAAATGGCAATATAAGAAAGTAAAAACTCAGGAACAAATAGTATAAACAGTAGTACAGGGGAGGAAGCAATTTAAAAGATACACATTATATCATGCTGTCTTGCAAAAAGATGAAACCATAAGTGTGAGATTGCTTTTAATTACTTGCATTCATAGGCATGTATATTGGAGTAAATCTGTTTCTGACTGGCTTATTTTTGGTGGCAAGGGTCTGTCTCTGAAAGGTTGTCACTGATTGGTTGTGAATGTCATTGATGGATTGAATAGCTTTAAAACTGATTTTGTTGTTCCTTGTACCATGGCAACCAAAGAATCCATCTTTTCTTAAGTTTGTGGGAACTTTTAATTCTCAATATCTACCAGGCTATTAAGGGAAAAAAACAAATGAGCTTGAAAAATCTTAAAAATATCAAGAAACCATATAAACAGAAAACACAAAATAAGATGACAGATCAAATATTTGTTACTTTCATTGGTAATGGGATAAACATTCTTATTCAAAGAAAATTATTCTAATCAGCAGGGAGCTCCAGTTCTGGAAACAGCAGAAAAGCTGGTGTTAGATTAATCCTGTGACCATTAACATGTATAAATTCTCCATAAAATATTAAAATAAATTGCCAAAAGCAACTGACAGCCAAACAAAAACAGGCAGAAACTATAGAGGACACAATTTTTGAGAGAAAGAATGCCACCTTTAAACAGCTTTTTCCTTAAAAAAATTTCCCAGTTTCCTGTGACAAAATGAGATAGAATCCAAGTAGAAAAACAGCTTTACTGGGCTGAAGAGACAAAAGTCAGGGTTTGGGGTTACTAGAATAGCTGGATATTGGAGAAAACTTCTAAAACGTAGGGAGCCGCAAAAGGGGAAACATCAAACTCTGCATGCAATTCCCTCAAAGCCTTGGACAATATTTTAAAATATGAATGCACAGGAAGGATTTCAGAAGCCTAGAAGAAAGCACTAGCTAGGAGGCAGAGATTTTAGCAGTTGCCAGATGCTAGGAAGACAGCTTACAAATCAAGTTTTGTCAAGTGAGTACAGCTTGGTGAACACTGTGGGCTTTCCGTTACCACCTCAGCAGGGCTGTGTCTTGTAAGTCAGCCCAGGACTAAGAACTGTACATCTTATGTTTATGAATAAAACCAAAATATACTCATCATAATTAAGCCTAAAACCAAATCACTGTAGGATCAAGGTCATCTCCCAGTAATTTAACTGCTTGCAAGAATCAAACTCAGTATTTTTAAAGGCAGGTAAGATCCAGAGGCTTCACATTGCACAATAGAGAATAAAAAATTGCTATGCATACAAAGCATAAGAAAAATATGGCCTGTAATCTGAAGAAAAAAAGCAGTTGGTAGAAGCAAATCAATAGATGTCCCAGATGTAGAACTCTGTAGCTATATAAATGTTTAAAATTTTGGCCAGGCACAGTAGCTTACGCCTGTAATCCTCGCACTGTGGGAGGCCAAGGTGGGAAGATTGCTGGAGCTCAGGAATGACACCAGCCTGAGCAAGAGTGAGGCCCCATTTCTACTAAAAATAAAAAATTAGCCGGGTGTCATGATGTGTGCCTGTAGTCCCAGCTGCTCAGGAAGCTGACGAAGGAGGATCACTTGAGCCCAGGAGTTTGAGGTTGCCATGAGCTAGGCTGATGGCACGGTATTCTACCCAGGGTGACAGAGTGAGACTCTGTCTCACACACACACAAAAAATTTACAAGAGAAGAAGACAGAATTCATAAAACAACAAGAAACATTGAGAACATAGAGAAATGACACTGTCAAAAAGCCAGATAATATTTTAAAATTTTAAATATAGAATGTTTTTTTAAAAAATTATTGAATGGACTTAACAGAAATTGGCCACAGAAAAAGAAAGGATGAGGGAATTGATAGAGGTAATTAGGAATTAAACACAGAAAATAAAGATTGAAAGAAAATGAACAGAACTTCAGTGATATGGAAGATAATATCAATCTAACATATGTGCAATTGGAATTGGAGAAGGAGAAGAAAGAATGACGCGGAAAGAATATTTGAAGAAATAATGGCTGAATATTACCCAAATTCAGTGAAAAACATAAATTTAAAGATTCAAGAAATTCAGTAAACCCAAGTAGGAGAAATAAAAAGGAAAACAAAAGCACATCAAAAGTGAAAATGCTGAACAGCAAAGATAAAGAGAGAATGTTAAAAGCAGCCAGCAATAAAAGAAATATTACATATTTTTTGTTCTTAGTACAACAGAGATAAAAATAGCAGTTATCTTTTCATCAGAAACAAAGGAGTCCAGAAGACAGTACAATAATATCTTTAAATTACTGGCAGAAATAAAAAAATGTGTCAAGCTACTGTTCTACACGTAGCAAAAATAACCTTCAAGGAAAGGTGAAATATATTGTTTACTTTTGCTTTCTTTTTTTTTTTTTTCCAAGAAACCACAGAAAAGAGAGAAAGGAATATATTGTAAGATAAAACCTGGGAGAATTTTCACCAGCACAAAAGAAATCCTAAATAAAGTGTTTTAACTGAAAAAATAATGCCAGATGAAAAATCATACCTACTGAAAGGAATGAATAGGACCAGAAATAAACATAGGTAGAAATTTAAATGACTAGTTATTTCCTATTTTGAAATTTTATATATATAATGTATTCTGAAGTTTTATAACATGTAGAAGTAATATAAATGACAATAATTGCACAAAGGAAGAAGTGGGAATAACAGAATAATAATCTTAAAATAACTCAATGATATGTGATATATATTAATTCATAGTAGTCTGTGATAAATTAAACCATAACCCCTCCAAAAAAAAGTATAGTTAAAAAGCCATTTGAAGAAATAGCATATAATCGTAAAAAAATACTCAATTCATCCAAAGAAGGCAGAAATGAGGAACAAAGAACAAAAGGGATAAATAGAAAAACTTACTGTTCGTCAAAATTGCACTAATACAAATGGAAAAAACATTCTTATCAAAAGGTAGAGACTATCACTCTACCTTTCGATAGACTGGATATAAATAGCAGGAACCATCTATAAGCTATTTATAAGATATAGAATTTAAATATAGAGAGATAAAAAAGTTGGAAGTAAAAGAATGAAGAAGTATGTATCATGAAAACACTAAGAAGTTTGGTATGGTTTTAGTCGTAGCAGACAAAGTCAACTTCAGGATAAAGAAAATCTTTTCATAATGATAAAAGGGCAAATTACACAAGAAGGCATAACAATTCTAAATGCACATGCAATTCAGATTGTGCAAACCAGCAGAACTAAAGAGAGACTTAATAAACAAATCCTCAATTATATATTTGGTTTCACACTCTGCTCTTCATTATTGATAAAACAAATAGACAAGAAAATAAGATAGAAAGGACAGAAAAGATTAAACACCATTATCAACCAATAACTTAATTGATATTTATTTACATTATAGACAAGAAAGGACATTTGAAGGTTTGGGGTGCAAGACTTTACTAGGTCTATAATGAAGAAAGGGTACTCAGAAATACGGGGAGCAAAACTGGAAAGATACAAAAGTGTGAATGTGATGGCATGGTCAGGGAACAGACTCAAATGTACAGTTGATGAGACTGGAGATAAATCCGGAAGAGTAGGCTAAGACCTCTGTAGAATTTGGCATTAGAGAACCACTGGCAATTTTAAGGAAGGGGAGGGCCATGGGCAGATCTCTGTTAGGGAATTCTGGAGGAATAATTAAGGAGGAGAAGATAAAAACAAATAAACTTCACAATACATGTTCTCGATATGGATTGTTTATCAAGATATACCACTGGCAGGGCCATAAAATATCAGTGCATTTCAAAGGATGAAAGCATATAGAGTTTGTTCTCTAATGATAAATGTTCTCCAATAATAAATTAAAAATCAATAACAAGCATATATATGTATCCCCAAATATTTGGAAATTAAGCAAAATGCTTCTAAATGTCCATTAGATCAAAGAATATATTACAAGGAAAGTTAAAAAACAAAACTTTTGTTTTTTAGAAGACACATGAATGAACCAATAAGATACTTTACACCACTTGTCATCAAGGTAAGACAAAGTGGAACCACAATGAGATACCGTTCCTCAGTCACTACAATGTCAGTTTTTTAAAAAAAATTTTGCCAACAACAAAAGTCTAGGATGTGGGGAAGTGGTTCTGAAACTTTTTTGGCTTAGAATAATTTTATGCTAATAAAAGTTATTGAAAACTGTGAAGAGCTTTTCAGAATGGGGGTTTTATCTAGTTTTATTTTACCATTTTATAAACTCAACAGAAACATGTTTTAAATATCTGCATTCAAAATTTTACATTTAAAATTTTGCATTTGACAATGAACCCAGTAAATGTTAAAATTGACAACACATTTTTTGAAAAATAACTTTTTTCCAAAATAAAAATAATATTTAGTGACAAGAATGCAGAGAAGCTAGATTCTCATATTGTTTCTTCACTCAATCTATTGTGACAAGTTGTGTTGGTTGAGGTAGGTGAAGAAAATCCAGCCTCAAGCAGATATGTAGTTAGAAAAGGAAGGAGTATTTTTAAAAGCCTTTTTAGCTAACATAGATATTCTTTTATACTATATCAAAACTCAAAAAGTGGTAATACCTTACAAGTTAGTTACAATATGAATTATGAAACCATATTGTAGTGGGCTAAATGGTAGCCACCAATAATATCTATCCACGCTGTGATCCCAGGAACCTGTGAATATTACTTTATATGCCAAAGGGTGTGATTGAGAAAAAAAGCTTATCCTGAATCAACCAATTGGGCCCTAAATGCAATCACATGTACCCTTCCAAGAGACAGAGGGAGTTTTCAGACAGAGGAGATGGCAGTGTGACCACAGAGGCAGAGATGAAGTAATGTGGCCACCAAGCAAGGAATGCCTGGAGCCACCAGAAGCAGGAAGAAGGAAACTAATCTCCCCTAAAGTCTTCAGAGGGAGCATGTATCTGCCACACCTTAATTTTGGATATCAGGACTGTAGACCTGAGAGAGAATAAATGTGTTATTTGAAACCACAAAGTTTATGGTAATTTGTTGCAGCAGCCATAGGAAACTAAAATGCATGTCAGTAAACTTTTCACACTCAGTTACGTTTGAATCCATTGTTCTATCTTAAACTTT
>RJWJ010005620.1:0-67195 GCA_004363605.1 Indri indri | reverse complement strand
ACACCTGCACCCGAATGTTTATAGCAGCGCAATTCACAATTGCAAAGGTGTGGAAACAACCCAAGTGTCCATCAATACATGAGTGGATTAGTAAAATGTGGTATATGTATACCATGGAGTACTATTCAGCTTTAAGAAACAATGGTGATATAGCACCTCTTGTATACTCCTGGATAGGGTTGGAATGCATTCTACTAAGGGAAGTATCCCAAGAATGGAAAAACAAGCACCACATGTACTCACCATCAAATTGGTAGTGACTGAACATCACATAAGTGTACATATAAGAATAGCATCTATTGGATGTCGGGTAGGGAGGGAAGGGGAAGGGGGAGGGGCGAGGGGGAGGAGGGGACGGATATATGCATACACAAAGGGTGCAATGCGCACCCTCCGAGAGATGGACATGCTTGGGACTGGGACTTGGGGGGAAGGGGGGCCAAGGGCATCATACGTAACCTAAACACCTGTACCCCTATAAACAACAAACAAACAAAAAAAAATAATAAAAAAAATAAAAGTAAACTCTCGCAACCAGGTCTAAGGGAGTTTTTTTTGCAGGAATTAATTGTTGTTGGCATTATTATTATTATTATTTAGAGAAAAGGTCTCACTCTGTCATCCAGGCTAGAGGGCAGTGGTGCCATCATAGTTCACTGTAACCTCGAACTCCTGGGCTCAAGTGATCCCCCTGCCTCAGCCTCCTGAGTAGCTGGGATTATAGGCAGGCACCACCATGCCCAGCTAATTTTCTTTATTTTTCATAGAGATGGGGGTCTCTCTGTGTTGTCCAGCTTGGTCTCAAATTCCTGGCCTCCCAAAGTACTGAGATTTCAGGCGTGAGCTTCCTCATTGAGCCTCATTATTATCATTAATGAGATTCTCCTTTAGTCTTATTTCTGTTTCTCTATCTTCTGAGAAAATCAGTGGCTACACTGGGGGTAAGTTATGTGATTTTCGCTTTTTCTTCCCTCTCAACTTAGACTGCTAGCCTAACTCCATGGGGGAGCTAATGGTTGGTAACTAGCTTTTAGATAAGTTACTACCTGAAGAAAAGGGAGGACACCTTGAGAGCTAGAAGTCAGTCTGTCAAAACAGTCAGTGGAGACATCCCTGTGATTTTGTTATTTTGCAAATGATTCTGATAATGTTTCCTTGGTGATCTAAGAAATAGCATCTCAAGCACACAGGCATCAAAATTAGCAAGGAAAAAAAATCCTGAGCCATCATCAAAGTATATTCTCTCTGACTCAGAACATAAAGGGCAGAGAACAGTGTCTCTCCAGGTGGCTTGCCTTAGACTTACATGAGCACATCTGCCGATTTTGTGACCCACCAGAGCAATCAATCTTAACTATGATAAGAAAGTCATGGCCCATAATTTAGCTGGATTATGGAAAGAAAATGCTTGTATATTCATGAACAACTGAATTACCATATCAAACCTTATGGGACACTCTATTTTATCTGAGAAATCAGGAAACTGGCAGAGATAGGAAGAAGTATTTAAGTACATGCTGATGAGAGTGTGCAGAATGACCAGAGGACTTCTACATTTCCTTACTATTTTAAGCTCTGTGCCATGTCAAGCTATTATTCTATGTTCATTACCATTTTTGTAACATATATGACTTAAAATGTAAATCTGTTAGACATCTCAGAGAATTTTAGAACTGGATGGAGGCTTCGATTATAATGGCTGCAATTACAGAATGTTCGCTCCCCATCAGGGACCCGAGTTGGTGCAATGTAGATTGTTTCATTCTCCACAATCTGTGAGGTGGGTATAATTATCCCTCACTTTATAGTGAGGATAAATGAGGCCAACAAGGTTAAATAGCATGACCAAAGTCTCCCAGCTGAAAGAGCTGGGATTAAAACCGTAGCCCTTCTGACTCCAATGTGTGAGTTTAATGTCTAGATTAACACTCCCTTGGGTGAATACTTTAAAAAAGAAAATTAAAGTCAGGAGACGTTAGTTTACCTAAAGTAACATCAATATACAGCTGATTTTCTGAATTAAAAAGGGGGAAAGAGGCAAAGACCAGGGTGAAGAACCTGGTGCTTGGAATGGAGCTCTACCCCTGCCAGGGTTTAGGACCCCACACCCCAATCTCTATCTCTGGGAACTCCTTCACCCGTCAGAATGTAAACCTCTTCCTATCAATAAGCATTTACAAAGAAATAACAGCTTTATTGACAGATAATTTACATACCATAATGTTCACCCTTTTAAAGTATACAATTCAGTTGTTTTTAGTGTATTCACAGCGTTGTATAACCATCACCACTTGCTAATTCCAGAATATTTTAATCACTCCAGAAAGAACCCCACAGCCATTAGCCATCACCCTGCTTCCGTATCCCCTGGAAACCACTTATCTATTTTCTGTCTTTATGGATTTACCCTTCCTGGACATTTCATATAAATGGAAGCACACAATATGTGGCTTTCTTTGTCTGGCTTCTTTCACTTAGCATAATATTTTCAAGGTTCATCTATATTGCAGCATAAATCAGTTGCTTTTTAAGGCTGAATAATATTCCATTTTATGGATATTGTTTTTCCATCCACATTTTGTTTATCCATTCATCAATCAATGGACATTTGAGTTGTTTCCAATTTACACAACTAGATATTGTGAATAATGCTGCTGTGAACGTCCATGTACAACTTTTTGTGTGGATATGTATTTTCACATTTTTTGTATACACCTAGGATTGGAATGGCTGGGTCATATGGTAACTCTATGTTTAGCTTTTTGAGGAGCTGCCAAACTGTTTTCCAAAGTGGCTGCACCGTTTTACTTTCCCACCAACAATGTATGAGGGATCCAGTTTTTCCACATCCTTGCCAACATTTGTTATTGTCTATATTTTTGATTATAGCCATCTAGTGGATGTGAACTGGTATCTCGTAGTGGTTTTCATTTGCATTTCCCTAATGACTAATGATGTTCAGCATCTTTTCATGTGCTTATTGATCATTCGTATATCATCTTTGGTGTTATATCTATTCAAATCATCTGCCCATTTTTTAATTGGATTGAGTAGTAACAGTTGTTTATATATTCTGTATATTAGACTCTTATCAGTTATATGATTGGTAAACATTTCTCCCATTCTGTGGGTTGTCTTTACTTTTTTGAAGGTGTCCTTTAAAGCACAAAGTTTTTGGTATTGATGAAGTCCAATTTATCTATTTTTTTCTATTGTTGCTTATATTTTTATGTCATATCTAAGAAAACGTTATCTAATCTAAGGTCACAAAGATTTATTCTTGTGTTTTCTTCTAAGAGTTTTGTAGTTTTAGATCTTACATTTAGATCTATAATCCATTTTGAGTTAATTCTTGTATATGGTATGAGGTAATGAGCATTTCTTTTTGATTTGGCTTGCATAAATTTATTTTATTTTATTTTTTATTTCAAAGTATTATGGGGTACAAATGTTTTTGGTTATATGGGCCACTTTTGTAATGCTAGAGTCAGGGCTGTAAGTGTGCCCATCATCCAGATAGTATTCATGGTACCCATTAGGTAGGTTGTCACCCATCTCTTCCTCTCCCTCCCCTCTGCTTGATTTCCACTCAGTTTTACTTCCCTCTGTGCATGTATGTGTTCATTGGTTAGTTCCAATTTAATAAAAAGTAAAGGTGGTCTTTGTTTTTCCATTCTTTAGATACTTCACTTAGGATAATGGTCTCCAGTTCCATCCAAATTGTTGCAAAAGGCATTAAGTCATCCTTTTTATGGCTGAGTAATATTCCATGGTATACATTTACCACATTTTGTTAATCCACTCATAAATTGATGTGCACTTGGGTTGATTCCGCATCTTTGCAATTGTAAATTGTGCTACAAAAAATATTTGAATACAGGTGTCTTTTTCATAAAATGACTTCTTTTCCTTTGGGTACATACCCAGTAGTGGGATTGCTGAATCAAATCGTTGGTCTACTTTTAGTTCTTTGAGGAATCTCTGTACTGTTTTCCATAGAGATTGTACTAATTTGCAGTCTCATCAACAGTGTATAAGTGTTCCTTTTTCTCTGAATCCATGCCAGCATGTATTGTTTTTGTACATTTTAATAAAAGCCATTCTAACTGGGATAAGGTGATATCTCATTGTGGTTTTAATTTGCATTTCCCTGATGATTAGTGACATTGAGCATTTTTTCATGTTTATTGGCCATTTGTCTATCTTCTTTTGAAAAGCTATGGTTCATTTCTTTTGCCCACTTTTTAATGGGGTTGTTTGTTTTTTTCTTGCTGATTTACTTGAATTCTTTGTAGATTCGGGTTATTAGTCCTTTATCAGACATATAGCCTGTGAATATTTTTTCCCATTCTGTAGGTTGTCTATTTGCTTTGTTATTTCCTTAGCTGTGCAGAAGCTTTTTAATTTAATCAAGTCCCATTTATTTATTTTTGTTGTGCCATAATTGCCATTGGGGTCTTAGTCATAAATTCTTTGCCTAGGCTGATATCTAGAAGAGTTTTTCCTACATTTTCTCTAGAATTCTAATGGATTCATGCCTTACATTTAAAGTCTTTTACCATCTTGAATTAATGTTGGTGAGTGGTGAGAGATATGGATCCTGTTTCATTCTCCTACATGCGGCTATCCAATTCTTGCAGCACCATTTACTGAATAGGGTTTCTTTTCCCCAGTGCATATTGTTGTCTGCTTTGTCAAAGATCAGTTGGCTGTATCTGGATGGTTTTATATCTGGGTTCTCTGTTCTGTTCCATTGGTCTATGTCTCTATTTTTATGCCAATATCATGCTGTTTTGGTTACTATAGCCATGTAGTATAGTTTGAAGTCTGGTAATGTGATGCCTCCAGATTTGTTCTTTTTGCTTAAGTTTGCTTTGGCTATTTGGGCTCCTTTCTGGTTCCAAATGAAGCATGTAATTATTTTTTTCTAGATCTGCGAAATGTGATGTTGGTATTTTGATGGGGATTGATTGAACCAGTAAATCACTTTGGGTAGTATGAACATTTTATTAATAATAATGTTGATTCTACTAATCTCTGAGCATGATATGTTTTTCCATTTGTTTGTGTCATCTGCAATATCTTTCCTCAGTGTTTCATAGTTCTCTTTGTAGAGATCTTTCTCCTCCTTGGTTAAGTATATTCCTAGGTGTTTTATTTTTTTTGTAGCAATTGCAAATGGTATTGAGTCTTTGATTTGACCTTCAGCTTTGATTTGTTATTGGTGTAAAGAAATGCTACTAATTTGTGTACATTGATTTTGCAACCTGAGACTTTGTTGAATTTATTTATCAATTCTAGAAGTCTCTTGGTGGAGTCTTTGGGGTTTTCTAGATATAAGATCATATCATCAGCAAAAAGCGATAGTTTGATATCCTTGTTCCCAATCTGGATACCCTTTATTTCTTTCTCTTGCCTGATTGCTCTAGCTAGGACTTCTATGTTGAATAGAAATGGTGACAGTGGGTAGCCTTGTTTTATTCCAGTTCTTAGTGGGAATGCTTCCAACTTTTCCCTATTCAGTATGAAGTTGGCTGTGGTTTTATCATATATGGTTTTTATACTTTGAAGATATGTACCTTCTATGCCTAGTCTGTTGAGGGTTTTTATCATGAAAGGGTACTGAATTTTGTCAAATGCTTTTTCTGTATCTATTGGGATTATCATACGGTCTTTGTTTCTGCTTCAGTTTATGTGGTGAATCACATTTATTGATTTCCGTATGCCGAACCATCCTTGCATCCCTGGGATGAAGCTAACTTGGTCATGGTGGATTATTTTTTTGATGCGCTCTTGAATTCAGTTTGTTAGTATTTTATTAAGGATTTTTACATCCATATTCATAATAGATATTGGTTTGTACTTGTATTTTTTGTTGTGTTCTTTACTGGCTTTGGTATCAGTGTGATACTGGCTTCATAGAATGAGTGGGGGGATTCCCTCCTTCTGGATGTTATGGAATAATTTCTGCAGTATGGGTACCAGCTCTTCTTTGTAGGTCTGGTAACATTTAGCCATGAATCCATCTGGTATGGGGCTTTTATTTGTGGAAGATTTTTTATTACTGCTTCAATCTCTTTGCTCATTACTGGTCTGTTCAGGAGTTCTATTTCTTCCTAATTGAGTCTTGGGAGGTTGTGTGTTTCCAGGAATTCATCCATTTCCTCTACATTTTCAAGTTTATTTGCATAGAGATTTTCATAGTATTCATAGATGATATTATGTATTTCGACGGCATCTGTTGTAATACCCCTTGTTCATTTCTGGTTGAGCTTATTTGCATCATTTCTCTTCTATTCCTGTTTAATCTAGCAAGAAGTCTATCAATTTTGTTTATCTTTTCAAAGATCCAACTTTTCGTTTCATTGATCTTTTGTAGTGTTTTATTGTTTTCCATTTCATTTAGTTCTGCTCTGACCTTAGTTATTTCTTTTCCTCTGGTGGCTTTGTATTTGGTTTGCTCTTCCTTTTCTAGTTCCTTGAGCTGTGTCATTAGCTTGTTACTTTGTGATCTGCCTGTCTTTTTTATGTAGGCATTTAAGGCTATGAATTTTCCCCTTAGGACTGCTTTTGCTGAACCTCACAGATTCTGACAGTTTGTGTCCCCTTTGTTGTTCATCTCGAGGAATCTTTTGATTTCCATCTTAATTTTATTATTGACGAATAATCATTCAGCAGCAGGTTGTTTAATTTTCATGACTTAGTGTAGAATTTAGTGTTTCTCTTGGAGTTGATTTCTGGTTTTATTCCATTGTGGTCTGGGAAGATACATAATTTTCATCATTTTGAATTTGTTGAGCCATGTTTTGTGGCCTAAGATATGACCAATCTTGGAGAATGTTCCATGTGCTGATGAGAAGAATATATATTCAGTAGTTTTTAGGTAAAATGTTGTGTAAATGTCTGTTGGGCCATTTGTTCTAGAGTCCCATTTAAGTCCAGTGTTTATTTATTTTCTGCTTGGATGATCTGTCCAGTTCTGTCAGTGGGGTGTTGAAGTCCCCAGCGATTATGAGGCTGCTGTTTATCTCTTTGCTTAGATCCAGTAGAACTTGCTTTATGAATCTGGGTGTTCCTGTGTTAGGTGCATAAATATTTAGGATTGTTATCTTCTTGTTGAATTGCTTCCTTTACCATTATATGATCATCATCTTTGTCTTTCTTTACCATTGTTAATTTCAAGTCAATTTTGTCTGATATGAGACTGGCTACACCTGCTTTCTTTGGTTTCCATTTGCAGGGAATATTTTTTCCATCCCTTCACCTTGAGTTTGTATGAGTCTTTATGGATTAGGTGTGTTTCCTAGAGACAGCAGATACTTGGGTTGTATTTTTTTATCCATTCAGCCAGCCTGTGTCTCTTGAGTGGGGCTCAGACCATTCACGTTGATGGATAGAATTGATATGTGGGAAGCTGTTGTGTCCATCCTGTTGGGTAGTAATTTATTGCTTTGTTTTACCTCTTGCACTTGATATTGTCTTATGCGAGGTCTGAGCTTCAGCTTTTGGGTAGTTTTACACTGGTAGGTATCTATCGTGCTGATCCATGTATAATGTGGTTCTGAGTATTTCCTGCAGGGCAGGTCCACCCTTTACAAATTCCCTCAGTGTTTGCTTGTCTGGAAAAGTCTTTATTTCTCCTTCATATATAAAACTTAGTTTTACAGGATATAAAATTCTAGGCTGACAGATGTTCTGTTTAAGACAACTGAAGATGGGGTCCCAATCCCTTCTGGCTTGTAAGTTCTCAGTTGAGAAGTCTGCAGTTTGCCTAATGGGTTTTCCTTTGTAAGTTATTTGATGTTTTTGCTTCATGTCTCAAAGGAGTTCCTTCTTTTTGTTGATTTTGGCCAATCTGATGACTGTGTTTCTTGATGATTGCCTCTTCGCAATGAATCTCCCAGTGTTTGTTGAGCTTCTGGTACCTGGATGTCTAAATCTCTAGCAAAAGCAGAGAAGTTTTCCTCAATTATTCCCTCAAATAGGTTGTCTGCCTCTTGGGTGTTTTTTTCTTCACCATCAGGGATGACTACAATTTTTATATTTGTCATTTTACATAATCATATATTTCTTGTCAGCTTTGTTTATTACTCTCAATTCTTTGTTCTTTATTTTTGATTGACTGAGTTAATTCAAAAGGGTTGTCTTCGAGCTCTGAGATTCTTTCTTCTGCCTGGTCTAGTCTATTCTTAAAACTTTCCATTGCATTTTGTATTTCCTTAAATGCAATTTTCATTTCCAGAAATTCTATTTAGTTTTTTTTTAATATCACAAACTCTTTAGTGAATTTTTCATTCATTTCCTGAATTGTTTTTCTGATTTCTTTGAGTTGGTTTTCCATTTTCTCTTGGATTTTATTGAGCTTCCTTACAATCCATAATTGGAATTCTTTATCTGTCATTTCCATATTTTCATTTGCATTGGTATCTGGGTGTCCTTTCACTCTGACTTTTCATACTTTTAGAGTTTTTGCATTGATTCTTTCTCATCTGGAGCTGCTGTTGCTTCTTATTTTTGGATTTTCTTTTATCTAGATTGGGCTCCCTCTTCATAAGTGTGTGTCTGTTGCATATGTTAGATAAGAAACTTTAGATTTGTTTTTGGGTTCTTTGATGGTGGTCGAGGTTCTGGATAGATGCCTTGGTTATAGATATGCTTAGCGTGGTGGTTTTCTCAGTTGCTAGTTGTTCATAGGCTGTAGCAGTGTTGAGTTATGTGTGTGGGCAGATTCCCTGTCTCTCTTTGATGATGGAGGATGGAGGTCTTTGAAATCCTTTCTCTTTCCCCAGCCTTATGGTCTTCTTAGCAGTGTGGATTGTATTGGCATGCCCAGTTTAATCTCTGAGACAGTAGGTGGTGCTTGTGAGTACAAGTCAACCACACCTTGTATGATTGAGTCAGTAAATATTGTAAAGGGCTATGCATTCGCCCTCCTTCTCAGTAGGGGACACTCACTGGAAGCAATGGGCTGCAGTGTTGTTTTTGGGACCTGTGACCAGCTCTAGTCCCTCAGGAGAAGCACTCAAATGCTCCTGGTGGTGCACCTCCACCACAGCAGAGGAGGGTGAAGGAGTGAGACTGGGTGGGAGTTGTTTGAGTGAGCCTGCCCTCAGGCTCCACAAAAGCTGGAAAGGTAGCTGTCTTGGCAGGGGTCAAAGGTCTGCTCCCAGGATTCCGGTTAAAGCTGCCAGCGAGGGGCTGAAGTGGCCCCACTCAGCCAGAAAGTCTGCTTGTGAGGTAGGGGCCATCTGAGATTCACAATCAGGTTGTTAAGAGTGGCTTTTATTCTTCTCCTCCCTCCCCTGCTTTGTGGTCTCTCTCTGGCATCTGCTGGGAGGCAGGAGCTCAAACTAGCTGAGCTCCTCCACAATGGCACTGGGATCCTCTTTGTCTAGGATTCCACCCTGGGATGAAAGCATGGCCTTCCTATGGGGGAAGGGGTGCTCCACAAGTGTGCTGTGGCTGAGACCCACACTGTACTCTCTTTTCAGCTGTGCGCATGAGGGCTCCCTCACCAGCTCATATTCATTTATAAATCTCCCCTCCCTGCCCCTGAGCAACATGATCAACTCCTGAGGGTGCAGGATTTGGCCTATGGGCCTGTCTCCAGGTTCCTGAAGATCAATCCATACTAACTGTGCTAGGGAGAAGGGTGCTGGTCCCAAGTTGCTTATGGAGTGCTGGGACAGGTTTGATGTCCATCTGCTTTGGTGTGCCATGCTCTTATGGAGGAGTGAGGCAAGCAGCACTGGGGAAGGCTGGTGAGCAGGGAGCTCGTAGTCCAAGCACCCCTTAGTCTGCTGAAGTCCTTCAAGAGGCAATGTTTGAGACCCACTCTCTGTGGAAGCCTTGGTGTGGTGGATGCACCAACAGAGGGGAAGCAGTCACTCCCGAGAGTCCCGGCTCAGTCAACTCTCTGGGCAGCTACAGGCAGGGGAAGGGCAGGAGAGGAGAAAAGTCTGAGTGGAGGAAGACTAGCACTCAGGTTATCTCTGCCCTTCTCTCTGGAAGACAGCCCACTGGAATGTCCAGGCTCTGGAGTTATACAGATCCTCCAGCACCCGCCGGCCCCTATGGCTCCTGCAGTCTGGGCCAGTATTGGGAAATGTTTGTGTGGGAATGAGCAAGACAAAAATTGAGGGGCTGAAGTACCCTGGGGAAGACAAAGGTGCACAGTGGGTGGTGAAACAATATGACGTCTGCTCTCTCAGCTTTGGTCTTTGGTGATGGAAAGTGACCCCAAGGGGGCTGGCAGGCTGGTGCTTTGTCCTCAAGAAGATCCCAGTTTCCAGGTAGTAGCAGCTTTGGGGCTCATGAGGGTAGAAAGGGTCTCCAGCAACTCAGGAGCCTGCTGACTGCCAGAGACGTGGGGGAGAGAGAAACAAACTGCCCCACCTACCGTTCTGGCTGGACTCCAATCCTCTCAGGGGTTGATCTCTGCCCATGTCTTGCTCCTTCTTGTTCTGCTCCACAACTTTTTCCTGTGGAATCTCTTGTAGATTGTGGCATTTTCCCCTCAGAATTACACCCAACTGTTTGTTTATTTGTTTTCTCTTTTACATCTAAAACTTTTGCTTCTTTCTGAGACAATCTGGCAGCTGATGTCTCTGGTCAGCCATCTTGTCTCCACTCTGAGCATTTTTTTCTATATAAATTTACGTCTGGGTGATGGGCACACTTTTAATCTTGACTGGAGCATTACAAAAGTGATCCATATAACCAAAACATTGGCACCCCCATAATACTTTGAAATAAAAACGAAATTTATGGGAATTAATCAAGTTGCTAGATATCACTTTGATTACTAAACTGATGTATATTAAACAATATAGTAAATTACTTGCAATTATGTTAATCTATTAATCTGATTGTGGAAAAAATAGAATTTTGGTTCCAAAGTTAAGATAGATTTTGTGTTTTCTCACTTCAACTTTCCTAAAGTGAAATTTTAATTTCCTAAAGTGAAATTTTAATTTTCCTCGCTTAAATTTTCCTAGAATAGTAAATGTTCTATGATTCTTCAGTTCACATCTATTAAGCCATTATAATAGGGATGGGAAAGAATTTTCTATTAAGGATCTTTTGCTAACTTCCAGTAAAAAAGAGGAATTCAAGAGTATGATGCAACTTTATCATTTTAAAGAGAATAATAAGATTAAAGAAAAAGAGTCCACTAATCTAGTTCTTGCATTAGGAACAGGCAACTGAAATCACTATTTAAATATTTAAGTGTTTAAGTGCACTGTAGTTCTATACATTGACCAACTACTGAGGAAAAGAAAAAGATAGAAAGGGTTGGTAGAGAGGATGAGGTAAAATGAAGACAGGAGAGAGATGGATATTCAGGAAGGCACCCAGCTGGCAGTTCACAACGAGGGTGAGCAACAGGGAGTGAGGACTGTGGCAGAGTGGAGAGTTCCGGTGAGTGGCACTCAGTTACAAACATGGAGACACTCCTGGGCTGGTAAAAGTGCAAAGGTAGACAGACTAGAGGAGGAAAGAAAGAGACTGGAGTAAACACAGGCGTTATACGTAGTGATGAAGAGAAACCAAGTTTCATGACGTGATACACAGTTTGAGATACTGTGATTAAGTCATTTAAAGGAGGGTTCTCTTTATATGATCAAAAGTGTAATTAAAGATGTCCTGTCTTTGTCCTGTCACTGTGGGTAGAATGATATTAACAGCCACTCCACACCATGTCTTTCTTTATCCTGGAAGGGTCTCTCTCTTGCATTACAGCTAGACCACAGTGCAGAGAGGATGGGATTTCTTCTAGATTTTAAGCATCATTATTGTATATTATTTTGCTTATTTAATATATTTCATGCAACCTTAGCACATCAGGCACTTAGGATCATATATAAATAACTCCCTTTTATTTCACTTTATTTTATTTGCTTTCAAGAAACTCACAGTTGTAATTCAGGTCAGTAGGCAAAAGATTCTAGGTCTTCAACACATGTACAGATTAAACATGTAATATTGCTATGGCAAACACTAATCCAGATTGTAAATATACTAGAATTCAGTTGTACTGAATTGGCATGGGCTACAGTCTTTGCAATTTGATAAAGGGGTCTGAAATGATTAAAATAAAATGTCGATAAATACCCAACAATGTGAGACTCTATCAGTATGTGACAAGTTTTTAATTTAAGAACATTACATTCTTTTGTATCAAGTCCTTCGATAATATTAATTTTCAAGAACATTAAATTCTGTCTAATGTACTGAAGCTGGTAATTATAATGCATAAAAATAGCTGAATAACCAGGGTAGTGCCAATTACTCTGTCACTCATGAGTAATCAATTATTTTTGTGCAGCACAATATAGATGATGGCTGCATACAAAGTAATAATGTACAGCACATAAATGAAAAATAATTTTTCAAAGGCAGGGTGAAGCATGCCTGAAAGCTTTAACAAATTTACTGGCGAGCTAGGTTATGTCTCTTTGAGGACAGCTACGTTGAATGGTGTGAAGAGATTTGGGTCCTGGGCTGGCCTGTGTGTCAGCATCCCAGGAACATGGGATGTGCAGCTTCTGTGTAGTAAGGTGACTCATGACAATTGGGCAGACCAACTGTTGGATGTTGGTGTATGGAGTCATGTGCCGAGTGGAACACAGGGGCAGGTGGCTTACAGTCGTGATAACAGTGGTTTATGGTGGTGATAATGGCAGCTTACAGTATTAGGAATAGGCCTCTCACCTCCAGGATTCCCCTGCTGCTTCCCGGCAGTCACCTTGGTAAGACAGGAGAGTCTTCTCCACAGCTAATCCTTCTGGTGCCTCTTCTTCAACTGTGTTCTGGCACATTCACCAAACCCCTTGTCTTTGGAAGCCCTTGGCAGTGAGCCTTTCAGATGTCTCAAGTGCAGCCCCTTCCCTAGTTATGGGCTCTTTCAAGAAAGGAAGCTCAGGAAAAAGCTGATAAGAATAAGAACAGCAAAAAGATCACTTTATAGGGTTGCTGTTGGAATTAAATGAGATGTTTACAGGGCACTTACTGTGTGCTAGGCACTGATTTAATAGACATTAAATTATTATTAATTGTTATTATTATTATTATTTTTAGAGTCCAGTGGCTTTTATTAGTTTTTGCCTCCTATGCCATGAATTCACAGGGAATAGGTTCCAGCAGCTCAAGGTCCTGTCCTTTGCTTCTCACAAAGTGTGCTATGCCTATTATGCCATGAATTCATAGGGAACAGGTCATCCCAGCACCTCAGGCTCCTTTCCACTGCTTCTCACAAAGTGTGAGACACCTATTACGCCATGAATTCATAGGGAACAGGTTCCAGCAGCTCCGGCTCCTTTCCATTGGTTCTTACAAAGTGTGCTTCTCTGGGTGGAGCAGGCTGGCACTTCAGTTGAACCCAGGTACCCTTCTCTTTGGCTTCCTTCTTTTTCTGGTCATTTTCCTTCACACGTTTCAGGAAGCTATCTCAGCTCCTAGAGTGCTTAATGTGTTCAATATGCACATTAATCCTCTTGGCAAGAATCTTGCCCTTAACTTGTTTGTTTACAACAATTCCAACAGCATGCTGGGTAACATTATAGATTCTTCCAGTTTTGCCATGGTAACATTTGTGGGGCATGCCTTTTTGAACAGTACCCATTCCCTTGATGTCCACAATATCACCTTTCTTGTAGATTCGCATATATGTGGCCAAAGGAACAACTCCATGTTTTCTAAAAGGCCTAGAGAACATGTATTGCGTGCCTCTCCTCTTTCCCTTTGTGTTCGTGATTTTGACGAATTACTGGAAGATGGCGGCTCTGGCCCAAAGGCTGTTATTATTATTAATAATTTTGCTTTAGCCTAGTTGCTTATTTCATACTCTAACAATTCGTTTCCCCTTTATGGAAAACTACGTAGGCACAGAGGAGGTAATAGAAAGATACTTTTCTTCGTAAATATGGTGTTTAATTTTAGATTTATGTATAATTTTCCACTAAAATTCCTCACATTGATGTATACTAAAAAAAAAAAAAGGTTGGATCCAGAAACACCACAAAAGATGCAAGGCAGAGTATTATACAAAGCAAATTATTGCTGTCAGTGGGTGACATTTATTGAGCATTTACGGAAGAGCTCTATAAAAGAGTGAACCTCGAGTTTTCCCTCAGCCAGTGTGTGACGTAGCAAGTGAGATGGGAAGGAATGCACACCAGACACAAAGGGGTTATAGCAAAGGCATGTGGAAGTCTAGGACAAGGTACACAGGCAACAGGATAACTAAGCGTTAGAATAATCAGTCCTAGATGGAGTCAGGGAAAACTTCCTGGAAGCTCTGCTATGAGCAGCTTGAAAGAGGGAGGACCTTGGTAGGAAAGATGGGGGGAGGTTTGGGGGAATTGTCAGCAATGAGGACTAGATGGAGGTCTGACATCAACCCTCCATGAGAGAGTGTGTGTGTGTCTGTGTGTGTGCATGCACATGCATGTGCGTGTGTTGGGATAAGAGACAGGAAGAGGAGCATTAGGTAATAAAAACCAGGAAAGGAGAGTATGAGCTAGGGAGTAATTGGGAACAAAAGACTCTAGTTATTTTTAATGGATACTAGTCACTGTGCCATGTGATGTGGGGTGCCCCATGAACGAGGCGGAGCCAGACTCTGCCTTCATGGAATTTACAACCTAGAGGGGGACATAGATAAGACCAAAGGCACAGAGATCATCTGGGAGCCCTGTATAATAATCTGGGGAGGAACGATGGTGGCCTGAACTAGGTAGTGTCACAGAGTTCAATAGGTGCTGTAACAGATAAGCCCAGAATTCTCTGTGGCTTGACACAATAAATGTTTGTTTCATGCTGTGTCACAGCACAATGCAGATATTCCTTGTAGATGGCCTCCCAAGGGCTCCTTTGCAGACCAAGTCTCCTTCTATCTTGTGGCCCCATGGTCCTCTAAGACCCAAGAGTCCACTCCATTCAGCTGATGGAGGAGGAAAGAGCCTGAGGAAGGCCCACCTGCTTTGTTAGTACTAAACAGTACAAGTAACATCAGCTTAAATTCCATGAGCAGGAACTACTCATATGTCCTCTTCTCCACCCCAGATATTAGGGACTTGGAAGATACAGTTCCTGGCTGGACAGCTGTTTCCACGTAACAGTTCCATACCACAGAAGAGGAGCATAAATCTTGGGTGATTGAATAGCAGTCTCTGCTATGGTTGGGTTGGTGAGACATGAATGAAATAAAGAGTAATGCAGGAGCCAGAATCAACAGACAAATTAATTAAGCTTCTGTGACTGATTGGATATGATATCTGAAGGACAAGTAAGAGTTGTAGATGACACCCAGGTTTCTAGCTTGGACAACGAAGTCACTGGTCTTTTACAGAGATAAGGAACAGAGGGGAGGGAGGCAGGTGTGGGGGAGAAAGAGAAGAACAGAAATTTGATTTTGGATGTGCGGTATGTCATCTGCCTCAGGATATTCAAGAGAGGATGATCAATAGCCATTTGTATTATGTGGGTCTGGAGGTTGGCTGAGAGGTCTGGGCTGGAGACAGGGATTTGGGAGTCATCAGGCATAGAGAGTGATTGGTGTCATGGAGGAAGATGAAGCTCTGTTGTTTTTGTCCAGGTGAGAGGCAGTGAGATTGGAGATCAGAACTCTTGCTGCAGGAACAGATAGAGAACGTTCTATGGGAGAAGAGAGAGGAGCCAGCCACAACATCAGTGAAGGGGCTGGGAGGATTTGATGGAGACAGGGGAGTTGGAAAAAGATGATGATTCAGCAGGGATATAATTGTTGGTTTTTATTTATTTATTTTTGAGACAAAGTCTCGCTCTGTTGCCTGGGCTAGAGTGCCGTGGGGTCAACCTAGCTCACAGCAACCTCAAACTCCTGGGCTGAAGCAATCCTTCTGCCTCAGCCTCCTGAGTACCTGGGACTACAGGCATGTGCCACCATGCCCGGCTATTTTTTTCTATATATTTTTAGTTGTCCAGCCAATTTCTTTCTATTTTTAGTAGAGACGGGGTCTCGCTCTTGCTCAGGCTGGTCTTGAACTCCTGAGCTCAAACGATCCTCCCGCTCCGGCCTCCCAGAGTGCTAGGATTACAGGCGTGAGCCACTGCGCCGGGCCTAATTCTTAGTTTTAGAATGCTAAGGCAATAGATATCGATAGGGTATAAAATCATAGCATCAAAGAAGAGACTTTGAAGATAATCCTTCTTATTTTCAGTCTTCGAGATATCAGGAGATACAGACTAGGAGAGAGGAGGGAAGGTCGGGGCTGAAGGTTTTGATTTGTGCATTCTTCCTGTGTGAGAAATTAAACCATATGCCTAGATGCAGTCCCCTAGATACTGAGTGTTGGAAGGAAAACTCTGGAGGGCTAGACAAGGAGTCTTCGTGGATCCCCTCAGTTAGTGGGCAGAAGGAAAAGGGGAATGTCAGTCACAGAGAAGAGAGGAACACAGTGGAGGATGGGGACAAGAAAGGGGGATTAGAGGAGAGTCGAAGACAAGAGAGTGGTTACCAGTGTGAATGGCAGGAAGCATTGTATGGGGACACGTGGTATGTCAATAAACATGTTTGTGTACTCTTCCCCAAAATTTACATTTCACAATTTTATCAGGAAAACGACAGTTCTTATTTGTGTAGCTTGTGCTTAGATTAATGGAGCTATTGCATGAACAGGTGTTTGATTTTGGTTTAGAAAAGAATTAAAATGGCACAAAATCTTGTTTCCTAAGAGAATTAAAGGCTAACACGAGAAACCATGAACATTGAGTTTGCAATCTATTCGGAATGAAGGATATCATACCTTAAACGGTTTAGGGTGAGTAAGAGATTTGATTTTAGTAGGAGCTGTGAAAGCTGCAGAGAAAGGAGGCACAGGACCAGACGAGGAGAATTCAGCACACTTGTAGCCAACAGATGTCAGTGTTGTGATACGATACACAGCAGGCTTTGGGAGTCTCCTCTCATGCCATACTTCAGGCTCTGATTTAATGCATGAATTTTGTCAGCTACCTCTCCCCCTTAAAAAATGTCAACACAAGTACATTATAATGAAAGCTCTTCTATATACAGAGAGTAACTTCTTACACCCTGGAAATTCCATCTGATTGTGAGAATGAAGGAGAGTTGATGCCATTTCAATGCATCTTTTTGCAACAAACTGCAAAATGATAGCACCTAGGCTAAACTGTATCTGACAACGAATGTCTTAAAAAGGACCAGGGTGGGGAGGAATAGTTAATGGTAAGGATTAAGTTGGCTAAATGTTACCACAGATCTTTTTGTCGACACAACCACTGGCTTTTAAGAGGGCCATATTTACTCTTTTATCAGTCCTCATCATATCCTTTGAAAATTTATACTGATTTAAGATCTTCAACAGCTCTGTAGTTGCTGTGTCCTTCTTGCCTCATGCCTAGGTGTTACAGAGGCTTGGGCCCAGTTGTTTTGTGGGGTTTGAACAGCCTGAGAGGACTAAGACCGCAGTAAGCAGTTGATTTCTTCTTGTTCTTAGACAGCCTGATTCAGTGACCAAAAGCACATATTATTAGAGGCTGAACTACACATCTCACCGGGCTGCTGTTTTTAGGCCTGTGGTCCCCAAGCCCTGGGTGCGGACCAGTACTGCTCCGTGGCCTGTTAGGAACCGGGCTGCACAGCAGGATGTGAGTGGTGGGCGAGCCAGCGAAGCTTCATTTGTATTTATAGCTGCTCCCCATCACTCACATCACCACATAAGCTCCATCTCCCGTCAGATCAGTGGAGGCATTAGATTCTCACAGGAGCAAGAACCCTACTGTAAACTGTGTATGCGAGGGATCTAGGTCGCGCGCTCCTTATGAGAATCTAATGCCTGATGATCTGAGGTGGAGCTGAGGCAGTGATGCTAGCGCTGGGGATCTGCTGCAAATAGATTATCGTTAGTAGAGAGGTTTGACCACACGATAAATGTAATGCACTTGAATCATCCTGAAACCATCCCCTACCCTGGTCGGTAGAAAAATTGTCTTGCATGAAACTGGTCCCTGGTGCCAAAAAGGTTGGGGACTGCTGTTTTAGATCATTACCCAAAGTGGTGGCTTGGATATTAAACTTTGAATCAAATGAGGATAAGCTTTCAGACTTAATTCTTTTTGGCCCAGTCTAGTCTCTTTTAGGTCTTATTCGTGGGGCCCTGACAGAGTTGCAGACAGTATAAGCAAGTGTGTGGTGACAGCACAAGTAAGGAGAGGGGATGGCATGGGCCAAGGTCACAGGAAGACAAGCCCCACCTCTGAGAATCAGCAGCACCCAGCCACCCTGTATTCTCAAGTCTACACAGGGATTTGATCTTCCTGGTTGTCTGGCTTCCTAGATATGGCCAACTGTTCTTTTGAGTAAAATTCTGTCTGAAAGGAAGGAAACTCGGGCTCTGATTGTTGGTACTGGAGAAAATAATCCTGATTTCTAGAACTCCATTTACCTAGTTATAATATAGAAATAATACTGACTTTCTTAGCAGTTGCAAGAATTTGCACATAGTTACAACTTAGCGCTGATGACTATTAAACTGCTTTGTGTAGTAGTAAGATTCAACCTTAGAGTATAGGAAGCTAATTCCATCAGCACACAAGGTGGATGCTAATGACACCACAGTGCCTTGTGAGATATTGTACTGCCTGTGACATTGAGCCACACGATGTCAGTTTCACTGTCAATGGGTGAGCCTAAGATAGAAACCAGAAGTCTGACAGGTGGATATTGAAGATAGATCTTAACATTATAATAGCACATATTTGGCACCAATAATATTGTTAGGATAGTACTAAGAAAGTCCAGTGGCTCACCAGAAGTTGTAGAAGATGTGTCCAGATCTGATTATGACTCAGAAAGCCCAAACCAGGAGACACAAAGTAAAGAGAGCTCAGATTGGATTCTAGTAGTTGAAGGCCAGCTGTGAGTGGCAAAGTAGTCAATATTGCCCTGTTCCCTTTTGAGCACCAGTCATTAACTGGGATGGTGTTGTTCTGGGAAGCGGGAGTAGGGTAATCAAGATTTACATATCATGGTTCTAGGAGTAGATTTGGGAGAAGAACTGATGACCATTTGCTCTTGTGCTCGCCAGTGTTATGGTCAGGTTCAGGGTCACAGTGATGGCTGTCATGGCTGCCTAAGCACCATGGTCGCCGAATTCAACCCACAAACTTTCTGTTGATCTAAGATCAGGATCATTGTTAAGGTGGAAAATATTGGGGGGTGATGTCAGGAATTCCAGCTCAAGGCAATAGTATTAGTAAATGTGAACTTTTGGGGTGCATGACCTGTGTGGGAGAAGGAAGGTTGTCTAGCCTGGCAAGGCGCAAGGTACTTAATTGGAGGTGCCCTCAATTCAATTTAATCAAAGAGATCAGTTTGTATCATCAGAATGTGGGCAATGGACATCCAGACAGGAAGGGAGATAGCAAATTGACTTCTTAGTAGAGAATACAAAGGAGATTTCCAGGAATAAGTCATTTGACTGGCATCCAGGGGTTGCATTCGTGCCATCACGAGGATGGAAGCTCCCTCATTATGGAGTGGGCTGCACCCTATTGTTTCTTCTCATAGAAACTATGGATTCTGTGTGCAATCATAGTATGCACTTCGGTGGTGATAAAATTGTGTGAAAAGTGGTATATGCTAGAATTATAATTAACATTTATTGAGTGCTTAATCTGTATAAGACTCTGTGTCTTTATATGTATGTACACACTAACTCATTTAATTACCACAATGACCCTTTCAGATAAGCATTAGTTTTTATCCAATTTCTCAGTTGAGGAAACTGAATCATAGAGAAATTAAGGACACATAAATCATAAATAGTGAAGCTTGGATATGACCCAAATAATTTGATTTTAGAACCAAAGATCTTAGTTCTGCTGGAGATAGTAGAGAGGAAAGATTTAGTAGAGTAGGGCATTTAGAAATGAATACGTGGCAAAAATAGAATCAAATATTTGGAGTATGAAATCATATCTGACTTGAGAGTGGTTTTCCTCTATTATTAAACATTTCATATATGTCAGTATATAAATATTTGTTATAGATACAAAAAGTAGCTCTACTAAGATGCTCATAGTATTTGTATGTGGGACAGAAAATGCCTACTAAGGAGGAAGAGATTATTTTAGTATCCTATTAATAATAAATGTCCGTTAAAATTATCTATTTTTAAATCAACAAATAAAAATTATATATATTTATAGTATATTTATTAACATAATATTTAAAAATTTGTATACATTGTGGAATGGCTAAATTGAGCTTATTAACATTTGCATTAGCTCACAGATATTTTTTGTGGTGCGAACACTTAAAATCTACTCTCAGAGATTTTCAGGTATTAATACATTGTTATGGGCCGGGCGCGGTGGCTCACGCCTGTAATCCTAGCACTCTGGGAGGCCGAGGCGGGCGGATCGTTCTGAGCTCAGGAGTTCGAGACCAGCCTGAGCAAGAGCGAGACCCCGTCTCTACCAAAAATACGAAGAAATTAATTGGACAGCTAAAAATATATATATAGAAAAAATTAGCCGGGCATGGTGGCGCATGCCTGTAGTCCCAGCTACTCGGGAGGCTGAGACAGTAGGATCTCTCGAGCCCAGGAGTTTGAGGTTGCTGTGAGCTAGGCTGACGCCATGGCACTCGCCCCAGGCAAGAGAGTGGGACTCTGTCTCAAAAAAAAAAAAAAAAAAAAAAAAAAAAAAAAAATACATTGTTATGTTATTAAGTGTAGTCACCATGTTGTACAGTGGATCTCTTGAACATGTTCCTACTATCTAACTGAAACTTTGTATCCTTTGGCCAACGTCCCCAGAACCCCTGGTAACCACCATTCTATTCTCTGCCTCTATGAGTTCGTCTTTTTTAGATTCCACGTATAGATGAGATCACGCCATATTTGTCCTTCTGTGCCTGGCTTACTTCACTTAAAATAATGTCCTCAGGCTTATACATGTCCCAGATGACAGGATTTCCTTCTTTAATAAGCGCCTCTTTTAATTGAAATTTTATTGAGATAATTGTAAATTCACGTGCAGTTGTAAGAAATAATACAGAGAAATCCCATCTACCCCCTCCTTAGTTTTCCCCAATGGTAGCATCCTGCACAACTGTAGTATAATATCACAACCAGGATACTGACATTGATATAACCTACCTTTCTTATTCAGATTTCCCAGTTTTATGTGTGTGTGTGTGTGTGTGTGTGTGTGTGTACTTTGTTCTCTATAATTTTATCACGTGTGGGTTTGCATATCCACCACCAGAGTCAAGATCCTGAATACTTTCTTCACTGCAAGGATCCTTTGTGTTGCCCTTTTATAACCACACCCACCTCCCTCCCTCTTGGCACACCTTTTGTCCCTCATCTGTCTTTGATTATATAATTTTGAAATTTCAAGAGTGAAAAATGGAATTATACATCTATAACCTTTTGAGATGGGCTTTTCCACCCGGTATAGCTTTCTTAAGAGTCATCCAAGTTGTTGCATGTATCAATAGTTCATTCCTTTTTATTGCTGAGTAATAATTCTGTGGTATGTATGTATGTACTGCTGTTTCTTTAACCTACCTGTTAAAGGACATCTGGGCTGTTTGCAGTTTTGACTATTATTTAATACAAGTAAGGCTGCTGTAACTACTTGTGTACAAGTTTTCGTGTGAACAAAAGTTTTTCATTTCTCTGGGATAAATGCCCAAGAGTGCAATTCCTTTCTCATATGGCAGTTGTGTATTTAGTTTTTTAAGATACTGCCTGTGTCACTTTCCCGTTGCTGCTGCAAACTTAATGGCTTAAAGCAACACAAGTTTGTCCTCTTATAGTTCTAGAGGTCAGAAGTCTGAAATAAGCCTTACAGGGTCAGCAGGGGCTGATTCCTTTGGGAGGCTCCAGGGGAGAATCTATTCCTTGTCTCCCCTAGCTTCTAGGAGCTGCTTGTTTAAAGTCAGCTTTGTAGCATCTTCTTTTTGTCTCTGACCTCCTTCTTTCTCCTTATAAGGACTTATGTGATTATATTGCATTCACCTAGATAATCTAGGATAATATCCTCATCTCAATATTTTAATCACATCTGCTAAGTCTCTTTTGCCATATAAGGTAACACATTCAAAGCTTCCAGAGATTGGGACTTGGACATCTTTTGGGGGCCATAATTCAGCCTCCCACGCTGCCCAACTGTGTTCCAGAGTGACCGTACCGTTTTACATGCCCACAAGCAATGTGAGGGTGATTCATTTTCCCCCCTGCGTCCTCACCAGCACTTGATGCTGCCACTATTTTGCACTTTAGTCTTTCTGATTAAGTGTGTAGTGATATGTCATTGTGGTTGGTTCTCATTTGTATTTCCCTGATGGCTAATGATGTTGAACATCTTTTCATGTGCTTATTTGCTACTGCGTATCTTTTTCATTGAAATATCCATTCATGGTTTTCACCCATTTTCTAATGGATTATTTTTTTACTATTGAATTTGGAGACTTCTTTATATATTTTTTAATACCTGCCTTTTGTTGGATATGTGGTTTGCAAATATTTTCTCCCACTCTATATCTTCTTCACATGGTCTTTTGCAAAGTAAAAGTTCTTGATTTTATGAAGTCCGATTTATCAATTTTCCATTTATGGATCATGCTTTTTGTGTCAAATCTGAGAACTTTTTGCCTAGCCCTAGACCTGAAGTTTTTCTCCAAAAGTTTTAGTTTTCTGTTTACATTGATATCTGTGACCCATTTTGACTTAATTTTTGGAGAAGGAATGGATGTTTTCAATAGAAAAAAATTAGGTGATATGAGCTGATTTCAGTGTCTTTGGCTCTTAAAGATGGTATTCCCGGTGTTGCTAGTTTACTAAGACTGTCAGTTGGTGCTAAAACAGACATCTACTTTGCAGATAAACTCTGCCTCATGGCAGATTTTAATAGCAGAAAGAAATCTAAAATGTTTCTGATTCCCCCAGGCATAGCCCTGGGCTCTTTTTCATGTGTACATATAAAAAGAAATACCAGACTTTGTAGTTCTTTTCTGAAGAAAAATAATGAAAAAAGATTTTATGACATTTTGAATCTATGACATACTGCTCAATTTGTTTTGATACGGGTTTGAGTAATTTTAACTGATGCCTTGTTAGATAAGAGCTCGTGAGTTGCTTTAATTTTCTTGATACTGGTTGTTTCATTATCTACTCTTCTGGATTTGGAAGTAGGAAGTGCTCTCTTCAAGGGTTAAACATCTAATTAAGTTCCATGTTATATTGTTGGACTATGGCTAGAGGGTACTGCTGAAGTAAGTGGTAAGAGTGAATTTTGGAAAGGGATCAGGGAGAAACTTGTAAAAGCTTAAAACTGTCATCTTGAAAGATGAGACAAAAACATAAGGTTTACATGTATTAATGTATATTAGTATTAATACCGTATGGTAACAACAGACCCATGGAGGGGAGAATCAGATGTCTTCGACTGCATCCCAGGTTATATACTAAAGAAGTAAACATAAACTTGAATCTCCCTCAGAAATATTTGGGAGTTTTCACTGTCATCAATTCAGATAAACAATCCTTGTTCTGGTTATTTTATATTACAAATTTCATGATGAATTTCTTATTCTGCACATGGAAGGAATAAATCCAATAGAATATGATGTATGCACTCTGAGTTTCAAAAAGTCAGTGTGGAAAGTAGAGTGGCTTCTGTAATAAATATAGCAAGTGGATTGGTAAAGATAATTATGGAGTGGTTCTACCCTTGGCCCTTGAAGATGGATTCCACTGAAATCAATGAAATTACATGCATGGATCAAAGACGGGATGTTGATTAATTTTCACATGTCAAATTAAATCAGCTCACAAACTTGTAGCTACATGTGCTGGAAGAGCTATTTTTAAAATACTGTATATGATCAGATCTTTATGCTTTTGCACAAATTATTAGTTTTAAAGAGAATATTTTTACATGTTATTTTGTTGTCAAAAATGTGATAAAATAATATGGATATTATCACCGCATACAAACCTTGAAAATGATAAATGAATAATTTAAAGGACCTTGGTGATGTATCTCCCTAATTGTTGTTCGAAGGGAATAAACCTCCAAAAATAAAGGTGATACTATTATGGTTAGTCTTCTTTCTTTCAAAGCAAAGAGTGGAATAAAGATACTAACGGAAGGCAGAAAACCTTGGGTTTCTTGAGCTAACAGTGCAGTGTCCTCCTTTCACTAGGTCTCAATTTATGTGCTAGTTGTTCCTCATTCTCAGTCTCAGAGAGAGTACAGAGATGTCCTGTGACATTCAGACTCCTCCCTTACATGACAGCTTCCTAATACTACATGTCTAGGTTGTGTGGGATGAGATCGCACTTTCTAAATATCCTATTTAAGACTTGAATCTAGAGCTAAAGAGGCCCAATGTAAAATATCATGTGTGAGGCTAATTACTTGACCAGGGTCTCTGCTTTTGTCTGTTTGAATAACTTGATCACATTTTCTGACCTTGACTCACTATCTTCTGCTTTTAGACATTCCCAAGATGGTGACACCCTTATTATTAATATTTATTTTTGTATAGTATGCAAACAGAGGTTGCATGAATGAAATGGGACTGCATCCCTGCCCAATGATTGAGGATGACAAAGTTCACTTTAGCCTGGAATGGCCCTTCCTGAGGTCTGTTCACTTCCACAGCATTATTTGGCCATTTGGTTGAGGGCAGCGTTTGACTTCTCTGGTCCCTCCTTGCAAAAGTTATAGCTCCCTTCTGTGAATTTCCTCAGCATGTTGATTCTCTCTTAGGGATTTTCTGACTTTGCTTTGACCCATAATCATCTGTGCCCCATTCCTCCTGCTCAATAGACTGGCAGCCTCTGGAGGGCTCATGCCTTGTCAGAGTTACTTTTGCATTCTCACATGGCATCTGGTTGGGGCCTGGAGCTGATTTGGCATAGGATGACTATGGACAGGTTGTGTTTATGTTTTCCACATATTCTGAAGTCTGAGTGAGGCATATCATGCTACTTAGCTGAGCTGTGTATGTTATTACATTTTGATGATAAAGCTTTTGTTGGTCTGGATCATAGCCTTCAGATCAGCGGATCTGCTGTCCTTATGACCAAATTTTCTGCACTTAAGTCTTCAAAAAGAGAAATGGCTATCTTCTCTCTTTGCTCCCTGTTTTTATCTCCTAGGATACAAAGCACGCTTATACAAGCGCTTCTTGTTAATCACTACTTTGTGACTAATCATCAGAGACCTTAAATTTACAAGAAAATGTGTAAAATTCATGCCCTGAATTTTTTTTTGAGGGTGTCAATTTGGTGTTTTCCTGAAAAAAGAAAATCACACTCCTAATTCTCTTATTATTAATGTTAGATGATCCTTAGAATCAATATTCTATTGATATTCTAATCAATATTCTAATCTAATATTGATTAGAATCAATATTCACTATTATATAGTGAAGAAATAGCATAATATTCTTACAGAGGAATTATTTTACATAAAATGCCTTTAGTTTTCATGCAGAAGTGTTATATAAATCTAAAGTATAATTATTATTGTTTCATGTTTTTAATTATTATTAAAAGTGGGTCTATAAAACCAGGAATATTTGTGTTTTCTAAGAAAACAGGAAACAAATCTGGTTTTACTAGTTATACCTAGCAGAAAGCTATTAATTTCTTCCAAGAATAAAATAGGATTGCAAGTGGGTGTTTAAAAAATGCATTAAAATGGCAATGTGCACATAATTTAAACGAGCCAAGAGCTGCTAATTATTCTGGCAAGTGTTCAGTTACTTTTGTACTATTTCTACTCTAATGTAAACGAGAGAATTTCTCCTAATTGCCCAAAATAGCTTTTAGTAGATATTGCTTTTTTCTGTTTTTGTAAGAAAATTGTACAGTTTTCATATTTAGGAACTAGACACAAAGTGTGATTATTTAGAATATTTTTTTCTAAAAAGAATGCACTATTTTATTTTTCAGCCTTTAAAATCAAATTAAGGTGCTAATTAAGCTATTTATTTACTAGAGCAGAAAATAATTATACAATGTGTATCTGGAGGAATAAATGGCCTCATGTGCATCCAAATGAGGAAAAAGTGGGCTTGGATCTACTCACGTAACGTGGTACATGAAGTGCAATGTGTAGTGAAGCCAAGCCCTTCGATAATTGATAATTCTTGATAATTGTTTTCCAGGAACGACATTGATTTATGGCTACACTATTCTTCACAGCTCAGGACTTCAGCACATGATTAAGTAAACATTGCAGCCTTATTTTTAAGTCGTTTTATCTTATATTTATGACATTTAAATGAATTACTTTACATTAAGTTTATTAGAACAGGCTTCTGCTTCCTCTAGTATGATGAACTAAATACACACCTAGAGCTCAGATAAAACATTCTTTTGATGAGTCCAACAGGATGTTGGGTTGAAATTATTCCTCCTGAGTTTTGACTGAAACACCAATATGATGGGTACCAAAGACAACGTGAATATTCTGAGAACCAGCCCCATGATGTAGTAGTACATCAGTGATATGAAAAGGGGTCAGGGTATGGAGAGGGGAAAAGTATGTAGTAAGGAGGTATCTTTGGAGAAAACAGTGCTATAATTTCCACTTCTTCCTCCTGCACAGAGGAAGATACTTCCTTCTTTGTCTAAGGTCTAGGTGAGGAGGACTACTATGGCACCTGGAGAGCTTTGATGTGTGTAGGCTGTGGTTTGACTCTCTGATGTTGGAAGTCTAGAGGGCAAAAGAAGAACTGACTAACCACTCTGTTGGCAGATGTGGGAAGGGATTGGCCTAGATTTTTTTTTTTTTTTAAGCAAAGCTTGTCTCATTGTTTCAAAGTGACTACATGTGGACACTTGGAAGAAAGAACCTAGCATGATTTCTCTTAGGGTCTGCCATGTGGAAGGAGTGAGAAGATCTCAGAAGATAGGGGCTGGTTAACTACCACTGGTATGCAAAGACTAAGTAAGGAATCATAAATGACCACTCAGGTTAGAAATGCACCCATCTGGGGCTAGAAGTTGCAGGAGAAACACATCCTTTGAAGAGTTCATTACACTTAGATCATGAGGATACCAGTTCATGTAAGATCATTTCCTCTTTGCCATCTTCCTGCTTTGATCCTAGGGACATCAAAACATCCACTGGGGAGCGGGAAGAAGAAGGGAGAGAAGAGAAGCACAAGGCAACAAATCAAGGAAGAAGCCAACTAACCTCTCTTTCTCACCGTAGGCTTCCAGCCTGAAAAGAACAAAGGTGGGAGAGAAGATTCACTGCTAAGTCAAGCCCAGGGTTATTATTGTTATACAGAATTGGACATTCTAGTTTCTAAATCAAGACTGTTTTTCATCCAAGCTCAGGGAAACATTACTCCTGCTAAATTAAGCCTAATAGAACAGTAGGCATCAAAAATAAAGTTGCATTTTGATTATATTATAATATGTGCTTGAGTAACAGTGCAATTTCAAATGCAGTGCTAGGTTTGTAGGAAATGAGGGAAATGTCCAAGGGTGGAAAAAAATACTTTGTTGAAATATGACAAGGAGATACAATGAGCAGTAAGCAAATGCAATCAGGAGACTAAGCTTTGGGCTCAATGCAAAGCTGGTCAATGGAACTTGGAAGGGAAATAAGGCAGCCCCAGGTCTAGCGCCCCCAGTGGAAGCAAGGGAAATCTGCTCTAGAGGAGGGCAACCTCAATTAGCCCCTCAGGATAATTGTAGATTAAGATATATCAAATATAAACTCACAAAGATCACCAAATGACAGAAGAAAAAGCCTCTGTCTCGCATAAGGAGAGTCAGCAGAAACAATAAATGAAGGACCTTAGAGCCCTGATGAATTCAGATTCTAGAATTATCAGATGTAGAATATCAAATGATTAAGTATAAAATTTAAAGAAATACCCAGGTATCTCAAAGACATAAAAAAATCAACAAGAAAATCTCCAAAATAAGCAGTAATATATAAAATAAACCAAATAGAATTTTCAAAATAGAAACATACTTGTTGGTGATAAATTCTCTTTCATATTTTCCATCTCTTGTCTTTCTATGCCACTTTATGGGTAATTTCTTTTAATCTATATGTCAACAATTCTCTCTTTAATTGTTAAACCTGTTTCACTAAAACATTAATTTTAAAAATTTCAACAGTTGTGTTTTTTTCTGTTTTGAAAATATTGTTTCACTGAGTTATGTAGATCTTCCAAACATTGACACAAACACTACATTCATCAACATCATCAGTGATCTCATTAAGAAAGTCCAAGTATTGGGAAGCTGTCAAGCTCATGGTGGCAAATACAAGTTTTCTAAAATTCTTATATTTGCTTGCAAACATAAATTTATTATTGGCAACAAATTCTGTCAGTTGTTTTCCTTAAAGTAACAGGCTTACTTTGTTCAATTTTGAGAAAATGTCTGCCAATTATCCAAGTCTGAATAGCCATAGTTCATCTGTCAGTCATTCTTTTAAGTAAAGATAGTGTTCCATGAAAAAAACAGTTACGTCAGCTTGCAGCTCAGTCACACAAGTGTTTTTCTTCGAGACAACCATCATACTTCGGTATTCAGCAGAAGTGCTTTTTGTGCTTCCCATTTGATCACAGAGAATATTTAAAAGACATTGTTCAAAGGTCAAGATTTAATAAAATCAATATATATTTTTTCTGTTTTACCAAGCACATTGTTGAGAAAAACTGGCATTTTAGAGATTTACTGTGAATGTGTGGCAATGAAGAATATAATGATTACCAGTATCATTTGGTACCACTGCCTTGATTCATGCTAAGGCACCAGAAGTTTCACCCACTATTGCTCTTGCACCATCAATGTATGCGTCAATACAGTGAAAAAGACAAATAATATCTTAGTATTATTATGAAAGTAGTTTTAACCTTGCGGGCCCCTGAAAGGGTCTTGGGGTCACTATAGGCCCATAAATCACACTTCAAGACTGTAATTCCAAAGGAATGAGAAAAAATGCCTCCAGAAGTAAAAGGTCTTGTGGGCGAAAATATTGGTAATCTAATGGATCTTATCTATCTAAAACAATAATGTCTTAGTTTAGGAAATTAAAAAATTAGAATTAAATGATAGACAACAGTAGCATATAAATTACAAAGGGTGAAAATAGCATAGTGGGGAGGGTGTTTAGGAGGGAGGGTTATGGTATTGATTAACTTTAGAATTTAACTTGAATATGAAGGAAGAATTTTAAAGATGGGGAATGTCCAGTTAAAGATATGGATCGAATGTATGTATTTATTTTCACCCCCTCTCCTAAATCACAAAAATGACAACAAATGAATGTTTTTAAGAGATATAAACCTATAGGAACAAGTGAGGAGATAACAGCAGCCAAAATCAGGAAGGTGGAAAGTAGGTGAATGAGTGGCAACTGACTTAGACAAACTGGGAAAACGGAGCTCCAAGCTTGCATGAGAAGTCAGCAGAAAACATGACAAATTCAAAACCTATTTATGATTTTAAAAAGTTGCATGAAACTAAAAATTGAGGGACATTTTCTTAACCAGATAATCTAAACAAAACAAAACAAAATCCTACAGTGAACATTATTCTTAATGGTGAAAACTTAGAAGCATTCTTTTTAAGACCAGGAAAATGCAAGAACAGTCACTACTGTCAGTTCTCACCAACATTTTATTGGATTTCCAGAAAGGTAAGAAATAGACGAGAAGCAAACTAGTCATTATATAGTCATCAGATAATACAATTGTCTACCTAGCAAGTTTAAAGAATCTATAGGCTTCCTATAGAATCAATAAGAAGGTGAAGCACAGACAAGATGGCTGACCAAAGACACCAGCTGCCAGATCATCTCAGAAACAAGGAAAAGTTTTAGATGAAAAAGACAAAACTAACAATCATAGATTGGGTATAATTCCGAGGGAACAGTGCCAGAACCTATAAGAGACTCGATGGATAGAAGTTGTGGAGCAGACCGAGAAGGAGCAAGATACTGGCAGAGGACAACGCAAGAGAAGCTTGGAGTCCAGCAAGAAAGGAAGGTGGGGCAGTTTGTTTCTCTCTCCCCCACATCTCTGGCAGCCAGCAGGCTCCTGAGCTGATGGAGAGCCTTTCTACCTTCACGAGCCCAAAAGCTGCTGCTGCCAGTGAACTGGGAGCTTCTTGAGGACAAAGCACCAGCCTGCCAGCCCTGTTGGGGTGCTTTCTGTCACCAGAGACCCGAGCTGAGACCACAGGTGCCATATTGCTTCTCCACCTGCCATGTGCCATTGTCCTCCCTGGGGGCTTAAGCCCCTCAGTTTTCTTCTTGCTCATTCCCACACGAACATTTCCCAACCCCGACCCAGACCCAGACCCAGACACCTGGGAGCCACAGGAGGCTGGTGGGTCCCAGGGGGATCTGCGTGACCCCAGAGCCTGGACATTCCAAGCAGGCTGCCTTCCAGAGGGAGGGACAGAGATGGCCAGAGTGCTAGCTTTCACCACCCAGACTCTTTTCATCCCTTTTCCCTCCCCTGCGTTCAGCTACGGAGAGAGGCGATAGAGCCAGGGCTCTCAGGAGATGCTGCTTCCCTCCATTGGTACATACACCACACTGGGGCTTCCACAGAGAGCGGGGCTCAAGCCTTTCCTCTTAAAGAACTGCAGAAGACCAAGGGGTGCCTGGGCCATGAGCTCCCCACTCACTGGCCCTCCCCAGTGCTGCTTGCCTGGCTGCTCCATCAGAGCAGGGCACACCCTGAAGTGGCGGGACATCAAACCTGCTTGATCACTCCACAGGCAACTCGGTACCAGCATACTTCTCCCTGGCACAGTCAGGGATTGATCTTCAGGGACCTGGGGACAGGTCTGCCGGCCAGATCCTGTACCCCTAGGACTTGACTGTGTTGCCTGGGGACATGGAGGGGAGTTTGTGAATGAATCTCGGAGGGAGCACTGGGCAGAACTGAAAAGAGAGCACAGTGTGGGTCCCAGCCACAGGGCACTCGCGGAACACCCCTTCCCCTACAGGAAGGCCGCACTCTCAGCACAGGTTGGGATTCTGGACAGGGACTCTCCCCACCTGCAGTGCTATTGCTGGGGAGCTCAGCCAGTTTGAGCTTCTGCCTGCCAGCAGACGCCAGAGGGAGACTGTGGAGCAGAAGAGGGGATAGAAGAGCAAAACCTGCTCCTGACAGCCAGATTGTGAATCTCGAATGGTCCTGCCTCCATAAGCAGAATTTCTGGCTGGGTGGAGCCACCTCAGCCCCTCTCTGGTGGCATTCCCCAGAAACTGGGAGCAGATCTTTGACCCCTGCTGAATCAGCTACCTTACCAGCTTTTGTGGAGCCTGAGGGCAAGCTCATCTGACCCAGCTCCACCCAGCCTCCCTCCCCCACCTGCCTCTGCTGTGGTGGAGAATAAGAACTCACCTGGAGTTGCCCACCACCTAGGGCATTTGAGTGCTTCTCCTGAGGGGCTAGAGATGGTTACAGATCCCAAAAACAACACTGCAGCCTGTTCCTTCCAGCAAGTGCCACCTACTGAGAGGGAGGTCAATTTACGAAACACTTTACAGCATTTGCTGACTCAATCATACAAGGCGTGGTTGATTCTTACCCATAAGCACTACCTACTGTCTCAGAGATTAAACTGGGCATGCCAATACAATTCACACTGCTAAGAAGACCACAGGGCTGGGGAAAGAGAAAGGATTTCAAAGACCTGCATCCTCCATCATCAAAGAGAGACAGGGAATTTGCCCACACACATAGCTCAACACTGCTGCAGCCTACAAACAACTAGCAACTGAGAAAACCACCACGCTAAGGATATCTATAACCAAGGCATCTATCCAGAACTTAGGTCACCCTCAAAGCACCCACAAGCAAAGCCAAAGATTCTTACCCGACATATGCTACAGACAGAACTTTTCAAGTGTGTGTATGGGGGAAGCCCCATCTTAACAAAAGAAAACCCAAAATAAGCGACAGCTGCCCCAGATGAAAAGAAATCGGTGAAAGAGCTCCAGAAGTATGAAAAATCAGAGCAAAAGGACGCCCCCAAAAGGGAGAAACCAGCTCTCTAGCAATGGATACCAACCCAAATAAAAGTATTGAAATGACAGATGAAGAATTCCAAATATGTATTGTAAGGAAGCTCAATGAAATCTAAGAGAAAATGGAAAACCAACTCAAAGAAACCAGAAAAACGATTCAGAAAATGGGATTTTGATAGGAATTGCATTAATTCTGTAGATCACTTTAGGTAGTATGGACATTTTAATGATATTGATTCTACAGAAAATGAATGAAAAATTGACTGAAGAGATCAACATATTAAAAAAAACTAAATAGAACTTCTGGAAATGAAAAATTCATTTAAAGAAATACAAAATACAGTGGAAAGTTTTAAGACTAGATTAGACAAGGCAGAAAAAAGAATCTCTTCCATTTCTGGAAGAGGCTGCTTTTACAGGGATTGCTATAGGACCCCGGAGTGTGGGAAATGGGCTCTGGAATGGGGAAAACTTGGGGCAGCAGAGTTTGGTGCACATGTTCACAGGAAGCATAGTACTTAAAGCCAAATTTTGAGGAGCTTAATGGAGTAAATCTCTCCCTTAGCTGTCTAATTCCATAGACTCTAGAGTATTTCCCTAAGATGAACACCTTCCGCCTAGAATGTATGATGCCACGGGTCCTACGAAAATGGATGATATGGACAGAATGGTAAAGCTTTAGGTATTCAAATGTTCCTCCATGTTTCCCCACAGGTATGATCTATAAAGTGCAGCCATTCTTTCTATAGCTCAAGGGTTCCTGCCTGGAGAATACACCTTGTGTGATGTTTCATTGTATTTGAGATCTCCAGACTTGGGAAGCAGTTGCCTGGTGAGCTATGGCTCAGTTCAGGCTGAGATAATTTGATTCAAAGCCTGTGATAGCTTTTAATGATAACTGAGTCTCCTAGAGTTAAAGGGTGAAACATAAGCCAAACATAAAAATTTAACAGAAGGAGCTGTAAATATGCAAATAAATCTTTATGAAAGTTGTTGACGTATTTTAAAATTTCATCTTATATCCCTCTTTGAATTCCTTCAGCCTCATTCCCATATCATTAACCTCCGAGGTCCCTAAAGTGTGTGATGGTGGTCATACGGAGCATTATTGGCTTACCACAGCCTTCACTGTCTTGGGGAATTCATCCACTCATTAGCTTATACCAGCTTATACAGATGAACTTTATGTCTACAGCTCTTGCCCTAATATTTTATATTCTCTGCAGAACAAGCATTCTGGGCCTGTAAAGGACTTTTCTGCATGCTTCAAATTCTGTTAACTAAAATAAAAAGGTTACATTGCTTTTTCCCATCAAAATAAATGGTGCTATTAGGTCCCTGGTGTTTTAGACCCACCCCATTGTGGCACTGTTAATTGACTGTATGTCTTCCTGATAATTCTTCATCTAGAACTGTACTGCCTTCTACCATAGCCACTAGCCACATGTGGCTATTTAAATTTAAATTAATTGAAATCAATACAATGAAAATTTCAGTTTCTCAGTGACACTAGCCATGTTTAAAATGTTTAATAGCCACATGTGGCTACTGGCTACTGAATTAAAGCAGATATAGAACACTTCCTTAATTAGAGGATTAGAGGAAGTTCTCTTGGACAGTGCTGATTTAAAACATTTCTCATATCTGGCTTTTTTTTTTTTTTTTTGAGACAGTCCTCTCTGTTTCCCGGGCTAGAGTGCTGTGGCGTCAGCCTAGCTCACAGCAGCCTGAAAGTCCTGGGCTCAAGCCATCCTGCCTTAGCCTCCCAAGTAGCTGGGATTACAGGTGCTCGCCACCATGCCGGGCTGCTTTTTTGTTTCTATTTTTAGTTGCCTGGCTACTTTTTTCTGTTTTTGGTAGAGATGGGATCTCCCTCTTGCTCAGGCTGGTCTCGAACTCCTGTCCTCAAGCATTCCTCTTGCCTTGGACTCCCGGAGTGCTAGGATTACAGGTGTGAGCCATTGCACCCGACTTCTCATATGTCTTGAGCTTTTAATTTTCTCTACCAACTAACCTAGGCAATATCCACAATATGCTTAGACTTCTGCACCAAACTCTTTGTGATCTTCTCTCTCTGATTTCTCAGTCCTTGCATTCTACTTCCCTGAATCATCCAGAATCTCAAGGTCATACCCAGGCCTTTTCATCACCCAGAATCACTCTCAGCCTCTGACACTTTAAGTACTAATTTTCAGCTGTTTTGCTCACTTGTACCCATAACACCTATTCTTCAGGTACACTGAGACCTCCAATTCCTGGACCTCTCCATTTGTTCTCATTTGACTTCTTTTTTATCCAGCCTAGTGTCTATACATTTCTCTTGCCATTATCCTAGAATATAGCAACCCTTAGCCTCCTAACATATCCCCCTTAACTTCTCCAGTTCCATAGTGGATTTTTAAAAATTAATTTTTAATTGAAAAAATCACAATTGTATACATCTACGGGTACAGTGTAGTGCTTCGATATATGTACACAATGTGGAATAATTAACGCAAGCTAATTAATATATCCGTCACCTTGCTTACCTTTTTTATGGTGAGACATTTGAAATTTACTCTTAGTCATTTTGAAATATATAATACATTATTATTGATTATAGTTACCCTGTGTAATAGATCTCAAAACTTATTTTTCTCATCTTTCTGAAAATTTGTATCCTTTAATCAACAATTGTGCATTTTTTCCCTCTCCATCTCCCCCAGCCTCTGGTGACCATTATTCTACTCTCTACTTCTGTAAGTTCTACTTTTTAATATTCTATATATAAGTGAAATCATGTGGTATTTGTCTTTCTGTGACTAGTTTATTTCACTTAGCATAATGTCATCCAGGTTCATCCATGTTGTCATAAATGTCAGGATTTCCTTCTTTTTTAAGGCTGAATAGTATTCCATTGTGTATACATATCACATTTTCTTTATTCATTCATTTGTTGGTGAGCACTTAGGTTGGCTCCATATCTTGGCTATTGTGAACAATGCTGCAATGAACGTAAGAGTGCAGATATCTCTTTGATATATTGATTTCAATTCCTTTGGATATGCACCCAGAAGTGGGATTACTGGATCGTATGGTAGTTCTAGTTTTAGTTTTTTGAAGAATCTCCATACTGTTTTTCATAATGGCTGTACTAACTTACATTTCCATCAACAATGTACACGAGTTCCCTTTTCTCTGCATCCTTGCTAGCCCTGTCATCTTTCATCTTCTTAGCATAGCCATTTTAAGAAGTATGAGGTAGTTTTAATTTGCATTTCCCTGATGATTAGTGATGCTGAGTATTTTTGCATGTACCTGTTGGCTGTTTGTATGTTTTCTTTTTGAGAAATATCTATTCAGGTCCTTTGCCCATTTTAAAATTGAGTTATTTGTTATCTTGCTGTTGAGTTGTTTGAGTTCTTTGTATGTTTTGGAGAATCCCTTTATCAAATTTGTGGTTTGCAAGTATTTTCTCCCATTTTGTTGGTTATCTCTTCACTTTGTTAATTGTTTCCTTTACTGTGCAGAAGCTTTTTAGTTTGATGCCATCCCATTTGTCTATTTTTGCTTTTGTTGCCCATGCTTTCAGGGTCATATACAAAATATCACTGCCCAAACCAATGTTGTGGAACTTTCCCCATGTTTTCGTCTGGCAGTTTTATAGCTTCAGGTCTTATATTTAAGTCTTTAATTCATTTTGAGTTGATTTTTGTATATGGTGTGAGATAGGACCCAATTTTGTTTTTCTGCACCTGGATAGCCAGTTTTCCCAACACCATTTATTAAAGAAACTGTCCTTTTTCCATTGCATGTTTGTGGCACCCTTGTCAAAAAAAAGTGACTATAAATGTGTGAGTTTATTTCTGGGATTTCTACCCTGTTCCATTGATTGATGTGTCTGATTTGATGCCAGCACCATGCTGTTTTGATTACCTTTGCTTTATATGTTTTGAAATCAGGAACTATGATGTCTCCAGCTTTGTTCTTTTTGCTCAAACTTGTTTTAGGTTTTTGGGGTCTTTTGTGGTTCTGTATGAATTTAAAGAGTGTTCTTTTTCTATTTCTGTGAAAAATGACATTGGAATTTTTATAGGAATTGCATTGAATCTATAGATAGCTTTGAGTAGTATGGACATCTTCACAATATTAATTCTTCCAATCCATGAACATGGGATATCTTTCCATTTATTTGTGTTTTTTTCAATTGCTTTCATCAGTGTTATATAGTTTTAAGTATACAGGTCTTTCCCTCCTTGGTTAAATTTACACCTAGGTATTTTTGTTGTTGTTGTCATTACTAATGTAAATGGGAATATTTTCTTGATTTCCTTTTTGCACAATTTGTTATTAGTATATAGAAACACTACAGATTTTTGTGTGTTGATTTTGTATCCTACAACTTTACTGAATTCATTTATCAGTTCTAACAGTCTTTAGGAAGTTATGTATATAAGATCATGTCATCAGCAAATAGAGATAATTTTATCTCTTCCTTTTCTATTAGGATGCCTTTTATTTCTTTCCCTTGCCTAGTTGCTAGGACTTCCTGTACTATGTTGAAATGAAGTGATGAGAGTGGGCTCTATTGTCTTGTCTTTTATTTTAGAGGAAAAGAAAAGCTTTCAACTTTTCACTGTTGAGAATGATGTTAATTATGGGTTTGTCATATGTGGCCTTTATTGTGTTAAGATACATTCCCTCTACACCTAATCTACCAAAGTTTAAATCATGAATAGTGCATTTTTTAAAGGTAAAATAGAATAGAGGAGAAAACATTCATCTCAGAAAGCAAGTAGAAGTATTATTTCATAAATCTTTTGTTAGTTATATACACATATGTATATGTGTGCTGGGCCATAATATAAAATGTGTTTCTTACTATAGAATAAAAATGTTTGACAGTTACTGCTGTATGCTGTTTAGCAATTCTTTAATCTGTCCAGTGTCTTCAGTAGCTATTTAAAAATTTATCTTCAGTCCTCAAGTCTGTTCTCTATTACTTCCTTCGTGACTCTCTGAGAGTTTGCCTTCACCTCATGTTGCAAATAGAGGCTATCAGGAGAAAACTGGAGAAGTCCTACTCCTTGAAGAAATATACATCAATCTGCTCTGTTCTTTCCTCTTCTCTTCTGTCTTAATAAGAGAGATGGTAACCTTTTCCTGTTAATTTGGAGCTCATCCTTTCCTTTTCCTTGGGGGAATACTATGATTTGAATGTTTGTGTACTCTCAAAATTCGTGTGTTGAAATCCTAACCCTCAAGGTGATGGTATTAGGAGGTGGGGCCTTGGGAAGTGATTGGGTCATGAGGGTGGAGCCCTGAAGAATGGGTTTAGTGCCTTTATAAAAGAGGCTTGAAAGAAACCTCTTGCTCCTTCTACCATGTGAGGAAACAGCCAGAAGATGGCCATCTGTGAACAAGATGGCAAGCCCTCACCAGACACCAAATCTGCCAGTGCATTGATCTTGGACTTCCCAGCCCTCAGGACTGTGAATAATAAATTTCTGTTTATAAGCCATCCAGTCTAGAGTACTTTGTTATAATATCCTGAACAGACTAAGACATGGATCTGCCCTTCTTCAATAGCCATCTCCATGGAAGCCTCTGTGGTCTGGTGTCAGCTCCTCCCTCTCACTGGAGCTATTCTTGTCCCTCAGCAGTGATTTCTACACTTTCTGGGTCTTTTTCTCTTGGTGCTAGAAAAGCCTTGTTGACCATTTCTCCCTTCTCCAAGTTCTCTCCCCATTTAACTTGTATGTCACCCTTTTCCCTTGATTTTCCTCCCCCACCTCCCTGGTCATTCCTTCTCATCCTTCCTTATGATTTCCTCTTCCTTTGGTCACCCCTTTAAAGGTCAGTGTTTTCTTGGGCATTCTCTTGGATTTCTGCTTTTCTCACTCTATATGCAGTTTCTAAGGGATCTCGTTTAGACCTGTAACTTCAGGCCCCATTTGTATACTGATTATCTGTGTTTATATCTTCAGCCTAATGTATAAAGAACATCTGTACTTGAGTGCTTCACAGCACCCCCAAAATATGACTAAACCGGAAAGCATTACATTTTCTCCAAACCTGCTTCTCTTTCCAGGCTCTCTAACCTCAGTAAATGGTACCATCCATATATTGATTTGCCCCATAAACTTACATATTTTTAGCGTTCCTTCCTCTTCATGTCCACACCTGAACAATCACCAATTCCACTTCCCTATCTTTCTTGAATGCATGTCTTCTTTATCTCAAGTGCCTTCCACTCTGGGCTCCCATGCCTTCTTGTTTACATGATGACAGCCTCCTCCTCACTGTTTCTAACCTTGCTCCACTTTAATTTTTCTGTACTTTGCCATTGGAATGATTTTTATTTTTTGAAAATTGTAACAAGAGCATACAACTAGACACTAGCACATTTTTGTTGTAAAAATTTTAAGCAAAACAATTGAGTAAGAAATGAAAGTTTCTTTTCCCCAACTCTATTCCCTTTCCCCAAGGTAATTACCATGAACAATTTGGTTTGCATCTTTCTGGTTCTTTTCCTATGCATTTACATATACTTATAGGTTCATAAACAAAAATACAGGATTAGATTTTTACATAAATGGGATCATGCTGTTGACTCAAGTTCACCTTTTCTCTTAATATATCTTAGCATACTTTCCTTATCAGTGTGTATGTCCATATAATTCTTTCAAATGACTGCATAATTTTACATAGTATAGGTTTAATTTTCCTTTCTCCTACTAATGGACATTTATATTATTTTTGCTTTTTGGCCATTATGGACAATGCTGCTATAAAAATCTTTGTACATATATTGTATCATAATTGAGAAAGTATTTCTGTTGCATAGATACTTAAAAGTGGAATTGCTGGGTGAAAGAACATATGCATCTAAAATTTCAACAGATACTACCAAATTGTCTGCAATAAGCTGTAGCCAATTTATATTTCCATAAAGACTGTTTCCCGGCATTCGTATATCAACACTAAATATTTAAAATTTGGGCCGGGCACGGTGGCTCATGCCTGTAATCCTAGCACTCTGGGAGGCCGAGGCGGGTGGATCGCTCAAGGTCAGGAGTTCGAGACCAGCCTGAGCAAGAGCGAGACCCCGTCTCTACTAAAAATAGAAAGAAATTATCTGGACAACAAAAAATCTATATAGAAAAAATTAGCCGGGCATGGTGGCACATGTCTGTAGTCCCAGCTACTTGGGAGGCTGAGGCAGTAGGATTGCTAGAGCCCAGGAGTTTGAGGTTGCTGTGAGCTAGGCTGACGCCATGGCACTCTACTCCAGGCAACAGAGTGAGACTCTGTCTCAAAAAAAAAAAAAAATTTGGAAATCTGATTGTAAAAAAATCTAATTGTTTCTTTTATTTGCATTCTTTTAATCAATAGTAATACTAAGCATCCTTTCACAAGCATAGTGTGAAATGTTTTAGTAAAATACTCATTTTATCCTTTGCCTATTTTAAAATTGGTTGTTTGTCTTTTTCTTACTGATTTTTAGGAGCTCTTACAAACATTTTCTCACAGTCTGTTGCTTGTGTATTTCTTTTTTTTACCTTTTTGAAGCGACCTTTTGTTACATAAAAGTTTAAAATTTTTATATAGTCAATGGTCAATATATGGCCTCTGGGTTGGATAAAAACTCTTCACCAGGCCGAGGCAGGCGGATTGTTTCAGCTCAGGAGTTCAAGACCAGCCTGAGCAAGAGCAAGACCCCGTCTCTACCAAAAATAGAAAGAAATTAATTGGACAGCTAAAAATATATATAGAAAAAAATTAGCCGGGCATGGTGGCGCATGCCTGTAGTCCCAGCTACTCGGGAGGCTGAGACAGTAGGATTGCTCGAGCCCAGGAGTTTGAGGTTGCTGTGAGCTAGGCTGACGCCACAGCACTCACTCTAGCCAGGGCAACAGAGTGAGACTCTGTCTTGAAAAAAGAAAAAAAAAAAAAAAAAAAACTTCACCCAAAGATTATATTAAAATTATCTTGTATTTTCTTAGGATGCATTTATAGTTTCAATTTTACATTTAGCTCTTTAATCTATACGGATTTACTTTTGCAAAACACAGGTTGTAGGGATCTAATTTTGTTTCCAAATGGTCAGCCAATTTTACCAATACTATTCGATCACAACAGAAATTATGAATATATGACGTTCTAGAATCTCTTTTGTCCTCTATTGGCTATACTACATGTTTAAATCATTAAAGCTTTATGTGTTGAAACCTGGTACGGCAAATGTTCCCTCACTGTTCTTCTTTTTCACTGTATTCACACTTTTCTCTTCTAGATGAACTTTGTAAAAAGCTTGTAAGTTCCATAAAAAATCATGCTTTCATCTTGACTGGGATTGTATTGAACTTACAGATTGACTGAGTGACTTCACAATGTTGAGTTTTCCCATTCAGGAGCATGGTATATTTCTTTATTTACTCAGGTCTGCTTCAGGGTATCCTTTGGAAAATTTTCATATTTGCATTTACATGGGTTTTGTGCATTTCTTTTTAGGATTGTTCCTGGATATTTCCTAGGTTTTGCTATTCCTGGAAATGGATGTTATCATTCTAATTGGTGATTGTTGGTATACATAAAAATTATTAATTTTTTGTTTGATCTTGTATTCAGCCATTTTAGTGACCTTGCACTAATTATGTATATAACATACCAATAATTTTCAGTTGATTCTATTAAAATGTCCAGCTTGACAATTATATTACCTCCAAATAATGAATGTTTAATTTATTCCCTTGGGATATTTACCCTTATTTTATTTTTCTTAAGAATTTTTTTTTTCACCTTATGAGACTGTCTAGGATGCTGTGATAGAAATTTTGTTTGTTTGTATCCCAGCATCCCTTTCCCCTTTTAACAGCAACTTGATTGATTGATTATTTTTATAGAATTATCTTTCCTCCATTGTAGGCAGTCATGGACAAATGGTACATTCAGAGACTCTACTTTCTCATTATGGAAGGAAGGGACTTTGGACGTTTATTTCATTAGATCCTTCCCATCAGTGCCTCTGCACAGCCAAGGGGCAGGTCCAGGACCTAAGCTTAGCCAACTGGACTTACCGTCCTAAGATTTTGGTTCTTGAAGAAAATGACTCATGTGTGAGCTCAATTCATTGATTCCAGAGACCAAGTAATTCCATGTCTGTTTTTGAGCTAGGTTCTCCAGTCTTCTGGTTGATTTTGTGAGCTTTCTAAAAGCTTTCCAATAAATCCTCCTTTTTGGGGATGAAATTAATCAGAATTGGTTTCTGTTGCATGCAACCCAAGAACTCTTATCTAATATATTTTCTTGGTCCTGCCTTTAATTAGAATGCCTCTAATATTTTACCCTCAAAATGATTTGCATGTCTCTGGTTGTTAACTTTTATTTAGAAAAGGAAAATTTGTTTCTATTCCTCCCTCATAAAAGGTTTTCTAAAATTTAGGATGTGATTTTTATTTCAAAAAGTTTGCTGTATTCACAACACATTTTGATATCTATTAAAATGGAGAAAATCCTAAAATTTTCTTTTGTTAATGAGATTTCCTAATATTGAATTATCCTTGCATTGCTGTGATAAGCCTTATTTGGTCATAATGTATTTTTTTTAATACACAACTACATTTGATTTCCTAATACTTGATTTAGGATTTTTGCATCTAAACTTTTGAATAATATTGGTCAATAATTGTCTCACTTGGCATGTAATTTTTGACCAATTTTGGTAACATGGTTATTAATTTGCAAAATGATTAGGAAACTTTCTACCTTTTCTATGATCAAACTGGAATTGTTTGTATAAAATAGAGCTCACTTTTTTCCCTCATCTTTTTTCTAGAACTCATTTGTGAAGCCATCTGAATCTTCTTAATGCCTTCTCAGGATAGACTTTTAAAATTACATTTATATTTTCTCCAGTGGTTATTGAACTCTTGGTATTTTCTATCTTCTCTTGAACAAATTATATTTCTTTAAAAACATCCATTTAATTTAGGTTTCAAATTTATTGATAATAATCTGCATGTAATATTATTTTAAAGATAAGAACTCTGTCTATAGTTATGTCCCCTTTTTCTCTTTAAAGGTGTGTTTTTTCTCTCTCTCTCTCTCTCTTTTTCTCTCTCCTTAATCAGTTTGTCTATCTTGTTGGTCTTTTCAAAAATCAAGTCTATCTGATTTTTGTTTTCCATTTTGTTAATATTTCTCTTTGTCTTCATTAATTGCTTTCTGCTACTTTCTTTGGGCTTATTTTGTTCTTGAGTTCATGAGTCTTGATGGGAGGAAAAGCCCGCTTTCTCTATAAAAGCCAAAAATGTCAGCCTCTCTTGCAAGCTAGCATACAGACATGTGATCTAGGCTCCATAGGTATACTATCTTACTTTTGAATTGAGATTTAGCAATGCACAGAAGCGACAGCTGTGGCATTGGCAGCAAGACTAAGTTCTTGTGACAGCACAGGTTAGTTAGGGGCAGTCTCAGCAACTAGGGTTGTCAGGATCAGTGGTACAAGATGCAACTGCTGGCACCTCATGATAGGAGTAACATTGTCCTTTCCAGGTTGGTTCCATGTCTTTCCAGATTGGCACTATGGTGGCGTTGTCCTGACTGTGTAGCTCTGAGCCTAGTTCTATTGCCAAGCCAGTGGTTCTGTGAGATAACCAATGTCCTGTTAATACTTTTTCTATTTAAGTCAGACCCGGTTGATTTTTACTGCTTCCAACTAAGAATCGTAACTGAATACCTGCTTTCATTGCTGTTCCTTTCTAAATAGTGTGTAACTGCATTTTGATTGACTCTTTTATCCCAGAATTTCTTTAGAAAGGTATTTACAATATTTCTAAGTTGATAAATACTCTGGTTCTCCCTTCACTGTTAATTTTTTATTGTTGTTATGATATGGTCAGTTAATGTGGCTTGTAAGATATCTGATTTTTGGAATTTATTGAAATTTTATCTGTGACCTAATGTGTCACGTCTTGTTACTGATCCAAGAGTGTATTTTCTGTTCGTGAGTATGAGGTTTTCTCTCTGGATGTGACCTTTCCTGATTCATCAATTTTACTTTACATTTCTATGAGTTATCAGTCTTTATGACTGATTATACCTTTTATTACTACAAAATGTTATTTTTTGTTTCATTTGCTGTTTTTAAGCTTGAATCCTATTTTATTGAATAATGTATTAATATTGCTACACTTTATTTTTGTTAGCAATTGTATATATTCTGGACAGCTATTTAACATTTTTCTTTGTAATTTCCTTCCTTCTTTCCTCCCTTCTTTCCTCCCTTCCTTTCTTTCCTCCTTTCTTCTTTCTTTCCTTCCTTCCTTCTCTCCTTCTTCCTTCTACCCAACGTACAAATTTCTGTCTTTTAAAGGAGGAATTTAACATATTTGTGTTTATTATGATTATTGATACGGTTGATTGATTTTATTACTTTATTTTATATTTATCATTATTTCTTCAAGTTTTTTTTTCCTTTGGGTCTTTTCTTCATTCAATTTTTATATCTATTTTCTTAGTCATTATCTGTAAAGTTTTTATCCCACATATTTAAACAAAAATTGCCTTCAACTTCTAGAACAGCATTGCCTGATAGAAACTTCTGTGATGATGGAAATGTTCTATATCTTTAACACTGTCTGGTACAGTAACCCTTACCTATATGTGGCTATTGAGTACTTGAAATGTGGTAGTGTGACTGAGAAACTGAATTTTTAATTTAATTTCAATTTTAATATAAATTGAATAGCCTCAGGTAGTCACTGAGTACTATCGTATTAGTTTTCTTGGGCTGCTATAACAAAACACCTTAGGCCGGGTGGCTTAAACAATAAAAATGTATTTTCTCACAGTTCTGGAGACTGGAAGTACAAGCTCAACCTGTCGGCAGGTCTGGTGTCTTCTGAGGTCTCTCTCCTTGGCTTGCAGATGGCCTCCTTCTCTCCGTGTCTTCACGTGGTCTGTCCTCTGTGTGCTTGCTTCCTTGGTATCTCTTTCTGAGTCCTAATCTCTCCTTATAAAGACACCAGTCAGATTAGATTAGGGCCCAACCCAATGGCCTCGTTTTAATGTAATTACCTCTTTAAAGGCCCTATCTCCAAATATAGTCACCTTCTGAGGTGCCAGGGGTTAGGACTTCAACATATGAATTTTCTGGGGACGTGGTTCATCTATAACTACCATATAGGATAGCACAGACCCAGAGTTAATTTGTATTTATTTCTTCATCACTGAATACACTGCTACTAATGTTCAGACACTTTCATGTTTTTCTCTTTCCCATTCCTCACCACCATCTGCCATATTATAATCATCTGGGATTTTAGTTTCCAATTTTTTCTTGCATTCTGCATTGTCAGTTATTGGACTTAGCTAGAAATTTTACATGTTTCGTTGCTCATCATTTTTCTTGTGTACCATGCATTCCTCTTTCTTGAATTCATTTGTCTTTCTGCTACAGCATTGCCCTCAAGTAATTCTTTCAGAGGAGATTGAGGGCCCGGTATACGATTCTAAGTCCAAAATTAATTTCTCTTAGTAATTTTAAGACATTTTATACACTGCTGGTGCCCCACTCAGATCCCCTTTACCAGTCTAGGGCACTCATCCCTCAGCTGGTGTGAGCATTGGCTACTAACAGCTCACTCATGCCCACTTGTATGAAGAACTACTTTTTACTCAATGAGTGCTCATTCATTGGTAAATTACCCACTTCTCCTGGGGGCAGGCTACAGCCAATTGCTGGCTGAAAGGGGTGTACAAGAGGCTTTTCCCATTGTCTCAACATGGGAACAACTTTGGGGTAATGTTCATGCTCCGCAGCTCTCCACGGTTTCAGGCTAAAGCAAGATTCCTTCTGATACCACTTAGTTCTTTCCTCTGCCCTATTCTGTTTCCCTTATCCCCTCTCTCTTAGAGCACTGCCTTAGTAAATCATATGCACCCAAAAGCCTGTCTCAGGCTCTGCTTCTAGGGAACCTGACCCAAGACAAGATTATTTCAGGATTTTCTATTGTCCCGTGTCCTCAAGCTTAGCCCACGACCCGATGCCTAGTACCTTCAGAAAATGTTCACCGAATGAACAAACAAGGCCATCTTCTTTTGGCAGCAGGCTGATCACATTACATTTTCTCTCCAAACCTAACTTCTGGTTATGAAAGTACATTTTTAAATAACTAAAACAGTGGAATTGGAATGTTCCTAACACAAAGAAATGATAAATGCTTGAGGTGATGGATACCCCAGTTACTCTGATTTGATCATTACATACTTTATGCCTATATTGAAACATCATATGTACCCCATAAATATATACAACTATTTTGTATCCATAATAATTAAAATAAAAAATAAAAAATTCCTGATTTTTGCTTTAAAACCTTATTTTAGTGGCTCATTCATATAATCCCATCTTCTTTTGTTAGTACACTTGGATTTTTTTTCTGCTTTTATGATCCCAAACACATATTTTTACACATCATATACAGATAGTCCTATATTGCTTGTACATTGTGTTATGTATCTTATTTCCTTAGATAGAACACAATTTTATGGACTTTATGTTCTCTGTATTGATTGGGACCCAGCACCCTAGCTACATAACGCTCAACCAATAATTGTATAATTTTGTATGACAACATAATTTAAAGGGATTATATTTGGACACAAATTTTCTCTTAGAAAGTATTTTTTCTTTCTTTATTATTCCTGGATCGTTAATCCCTGTTTGGAAACTCTATTGCCATAGCAACAGATTATCATAAAAGAAAGAGGATAATATGGTTTTTACTTTGAACAACCAGAAAGAGGGCTCTGAAAAGAAAACTTGTAATTGCAAAATTATAAATAAAATGAATGCATTGAGCAGAGGGAAACAGTACAGAGAAGGGTAAATCGTTCCTAACAGTGTTAACGGTATTATTGTACTTCAAGGTGATTAAACTAGCCAGCCAGATTGAGAAGCTCAAACATTAGCAATGTGATAAACTTCAGAAGCTGAAGGCAAAAAGCATTAGGTAACTCCCAGTGGTCTTTGCTGGCTTCACAGCAGCGCCCTCTGTTTGATCAACGAGGGCAGGCGCACAGAACCTAAGTTCTTTAATGATTTGCAATTCATCAAGTCTCCAATAAGCTTGTATTTGAGAGTTGCCTGAGGTGACTTTCTCTTTAATTTGCAAAAAGTGTTCAATACCCAAGTAGTGACAAATTGAATCTGGCCCATAAAGAGGGGAGAAAATAATGTGACACAAAACAAGCTTCTCTCTGGGGATCATAAAGAAAGTGCTAGGCAGCCTTCAGCGGCTGGAATTCAGTGGGTATTTCTTTAAGCTTTATGCGGCAAAATATTTAAAAATTTACTGGTTACCATCAAACAGACCCTCTTGTCATTAAGTACACTTACCTTTTCTTGAAGTTTAGAATTTTTGTTTGGGAAAAAAAAGGAGTGCTAAAGGGATGAGACTAAACCTGGGGCTCAAGGCTGAACTGGTCTTGGGGGTGCAGAGGTTCAGTCGAGGAAGCAATACGGTTGGGGCACAGCGCACTGCACAGCCTGCTCCGGGCTCCTGGGGTTTTGGTGTCTTCAGCTGTGAAATAAGGGGATCAAGCAGTTAGAATGATGATCTCTAAGGAAAACGAGCTCAGCAATTCCACGATTCTAAATAAAAACAAAAGCTATTGTTATTTTCTATAAAGCTAGTTAGAATTTTTCTTAACTTCATTATTCCTTGTGTCAACTGTAGTTCTTTATATATTCTGGATACTAGTCCTTTGCTGGTTACATGTTGCAAGTATTTTCTCGTATTCTGTGGCTTGTCTTCATTTTTTATGGTATCTTTTGATGAACAGAAGTTCTTATTTAATGTAGCATAGCTTATCAATCTCTACTGTTACGGTTTATGCTTTTTGTGTCTTGTTTAAAGAATATTTCTCTACCTTGAAGTCATAAATGTATTCTTTGTCGTTTTTAAGGTTTTATGATTTTCTCCCTAATACATCTAGATCTTTAATCCATCTGGAATTGATTCTTATATATGATGTATTATAGAGGAGCAATTTAATGTTTTTTCATTTGAATACTTGTCTCTGCACCATTTATTGAAAACCTATTTGTCTTTTTTTTTTTTTTTAAACATAGAGACAGGAATCTCACTCTGGCTCAGGCTGGTCTCAAACTCCTTAGCTAAAGGGATCCTCCTGCCTCAGCCTACCAGAGTGCTAGGATTACAGGTGTGAGCCATCGCACCCAGCCATCTTTCAACTTTTTTGCATGAATTTTTTGAGACGGTGATAAAGCTAATATTCCAGAGCAGAATTGAATTTGGAGAAACTATTAGTCCAAGACAACTTTATGCTGATTTCTTAGCTTGAGATTTATTGGACCTCATAGGTAGTGTGAATTTGGCCTGCAAAACTGCATGAAGACTTGCTTATGGTTAAGAATTTTTAAGGGAGAGTTCCATTGTTTCTAATGCTAAATTTCTAGATAGGCAATTTTGCTTTCAGATTCTTGAGTGGCAGAATATTTTTTCTTACTTCAGTCTTATGATGGAAGTGCGGCCTTTTGCAGTATCAGCTTTGTAAAGGGAGATCACCTAGTAAACCTCCCACCTTGGATGAATTCTGGGCTTTGTTTTTTCTATTCTGTGGCTTGATAAGGTTGAGAAAAGCAGATTTCAAGTTTATTCAGTTTGACAAATGCCATCTAAGACAAAAGATGGCTTTATTTTCCTGATTACCTCTCTGGGTTCCTACTTTCCCTGAGTTCCCTTTACTAATTAGCCAGATAATTAATGTTAAAATATTTTATCATATTTTATCCAGTATTTTAATTTGTTTTCTGCAGGAGAACCCAACAAGGTACTTTATTCATCATACTGCTGGAAAAGGAAGTCCAGAAATCGATTTGAAATTCCACTGGGGAAAACTTTCCTAATACTGAGTAACTGGCTAGCATTTGACAATTGCAAAGTGAAATGTCTGACTGTGCTTTTTGTAGGATGCTAATAACGACTGTAGCAAGCAAAAATATTGTAGGTATGTAAGTAAAAGAGCAAATCAGTATTTGATCAGGATTTTAATGAGAACATATACATTTGATTTTATCATCGTATTCATTATTTGTGTTAATGATTATGTGATAAAAAGAGTTGGGTTTTTGTGAGGGTAAAATATTTTATTTTCCTGCCTCCCACTCTTCAAAGCTCCTCTAACATCCTGAATGCTGGCCTGGCAATCAGGGGTCTTCAAAATCAGAAGAGCTTATTTTGCTTTATCTTCCCACTGCTCCCCTAGAGGGCATGGCTACCCAGAACTCCAGCCAGTGTTCACCACCAGTGGATCCTCACCGTGGTCTCTGCTTGGCCTCCTCAAAGCCTTTGCACCTGTTATTCCCTTGGCTTGAGATGTCCTTCTTTCTTCCATCCATGTCTGGATTATTTTTGCAAATAACATAGTTTTGGTAAGTTACGTATCTTTTCTTTTCTGTCTCTACTTCCTTTTCAAGGTTCACTTAGAAAGCATCCTTTTGAAACTTCATACTGACAAGATGTGATTTCTTTCTTTGCCTCTCAGAGCCCTTTACACCTCTCTTAAAGCTCTTCTTTTCTGCCTTGCATTTGCATTTTGCTTAATTTTGTTATCTTCTCTGTTAGAATGTAAGCTTCTTGGATACAGATTCTTATTTCTAAATGTGTTTCCCTAAAATGCCAAAAACAGTGTCAAATACATGTGTAGGTACAAGAAAAACATTGAATGTAATCTAATTTTAAAAAACCCCATCTAGTTAATTAAATTAAATGCACTGACTTGAATATACAACACTCTTTTTTCAGTGTTAGTACATGTGAAATTATGTATGGAGATAAAATTGTATGGGAAAACTGTTGTGTAGCTTGTATGTAAACAGAATTTGGAAGCCTTGTACTATGCAGAAGAAAAAGAGTCATTATTCAGAAAGTAGGTAAAAAAAAAAGAAATGATTAATCCATTATTGTTAACCTTGTGCATAAGTCTTTGTAAATGGAGCTAAGTTGAATTTTGCAGGATTATTGTCATGAAAAAGAATTAAAGGAATTCTTCTAGAATATAATTACTCATGGGCTAAATGCAAATTGCATAGTTTGAAGTCACCCAAGAGTAGCTTAAGTTTAACATGACAACTTTTCAAAATATTTATTTTCTTATGTGAGCGCCCCAGACCAAATGTGATCATTTTTGCAAACAGCGTATCTTTTCATTTCTGCTCCCTGTTAGGTCTTTTGTGTTTTAAACTGTCTTTGCTTTCATGTCAGACATCTCCTGGCTGGGTGGCAGATTGCTGCTGCTACATTGCAGTTCTACCTTTTTGTACTCTTCACCAGGTATAAATCACCTTGTATTTGCACAGCACTTTTAACTTTTTCAAAGCCTGTTTATATCTTTTATGCTTATTACTCTGAGAAGTAGAAAGCATGGGTTTTTCTTCCCACTTTTCCAGAGGAGAGCCATGCAGAGGTTAAATGATGGGTTAAAGGCAGCAGCATCCCTCCACTAGCCCACACTCTTCCCTTTCCTGAGTGAAATTAAGTGGGCACACAAGTTCTCTTGGAGCAAGCACAGAGCAAGGCTACGTAGGGCTGATTGATACATCTGTGTGATTGTTCACTCTGATGTGGAAAGAGGGCTGCAGGAAAATTAATTTTTTCAGAGACAGCTTGTGTATGAGTTCACATGTTTTATCTACCCTGTCATTTGAACCCTGTGGATGAGCCAGTTTTCATAGTGACTTTGGACTATCACACTAAGAGTAACTTATTTTTCAAACAATTTGATAATCTATTCACTTAATTTATGCCAGTTGCTTTCTTGCTGTCTTGTCACCTTCTGCAAAGTGAATATTTAAGTGTGAAGATTTTAGTTTTAAAATTGTTTTGGACTGTCAAGCCAGAAACTTACACTACTGGTTAACTTGTCTTTGGTGAATAGCAAAGTAAACACATCTCTGGGAAATAGAAACTTCTTTCAAATCCTTTTCTTCATATGGAACTAAATCCATTAATTATTTCAATGGTTCTAATGATGTTATTCAAGAATCTGGAGGAGAAATGAAGGATAATCTGTTGCACGTCTTCTGACCCCTTTGGTAATTCCTGAACAAACTTCTCAAAAGGTAAGATTTTTCACTGTACGTTTGGCAGAGCCTAATTCCTTCTATTCACTGGAGATTTCCATTTTAAAATTTTATCCAGTTTTGTGGCATGTTTCACAGTTTTGTCGCTTAAATCCACTTCATTCCTCAGTTTTGCATTAAGGAATTAACATAAACTGTAATGTTCTCTGTGAATAAGGCCTTTGATTTTAAAATTCTTTTGGACTAAGGAATTTCTTTTAATCCTTAGATAATTCTTATTGGTTTCCCCTAGACCAGATGAGTTTGTTTCCCCTTTTCTCCATTATGACGCCCTAACTCAGGATGCAATCTGGGATATTCATTTTACATATAAGGCAGACCTCACATTTTCATGCTTCCACTAGTTGTACTCAAGTGATTCACTTAAAAGAATTCCTGGCTTTTGTTTCTCCAGAACGGAAGTAACAAGGAGAGGTCACCAAGGAGCCAGGAGGGAGGACTCTTGTCTTCAGCAAAGGGGTGCTGGAGGTTGGTGACTAGTCAGCATGTGGGATCTGGGAAGGACTAGATCACTGATGAGCTTTTACTAGTAGAATGGAGGTTGTGTAGATGCAGCCTAGTGTAGTGCAGAGGTGCTGAGCTTGGGAAAGACTGAGGTTATAGTTCCTTCTCTGGGGCTCTCCAGCTCCAGGACCATGGATAAATTTCTTAATCTGAACTTCACATTCCTAACTTATAAAATAGGAATAAAATTAATATCCCTTAGGGTCATTCTGTGTATCAGTTATCTTTTGCTAAGTAACACACTATCTCAAAAGCTTGGTGGCTCAAAACACAATAATGTATTTGCTCACAGTCTGGGCTGGATTCAGCTGGGCAGTTCTTTTGTTGGTCTTTCCTGGGGTCACTCACACAGATACAGTGATCTGAGAGTTTGACTAGAATTGGGTGGTTCAAGATGGTCTTACCCACATATGGCTCTCAGCTGGGACTGTCAGCAGAATACCTCAGTTCTCTATGTGGCTGCTTCTGCAGCTCTGCCAGGTTTCTTACGTGACAATGATAATAATTCTAAGAAGGCAAATACCAAAGTACCAGTGTTTATCAAGCCTCTGCTGGTGTCACATTTGCTGATATCTCGTCGACTAAAGCAAGTCACATGACCAAGCTCAGGGTCAACGAGGGAAGGGACTATACCAGGAGATGGAGGCCTGATTTATGCAGGACCGTTAGCATCACAATCTATATATTCTGTTAGTCAAATGTGACAATGCATGGGAAATGATTTTTAAAGTGTTATATTAGTGTAGATTTTGTGTGGTGTGTCTGTGTGTATATGGGAGGTGGTGGTTGAGGGTGGTGATGGGGGGACATTGTGCCTGAAAATTTTAATAGACATTGAATTTAAAGTCCTGTAAACAATAACTTAGTTTTACCTCTTTCATTATTAAATTAAAAATATTTAACTCAGGTGGGCTCAGTGGTGTAGTGTGCTGGAACCCGGGTAATGTGATCAGTTGGGAGGGAAACAGCGTGGACCAGATGATACGAAGCTTGGAGAAATTGTCTCAGCTGCAGAGAATTGGTAGACCAAGGCTCAGTGTTTCAAGAATATGTCAAATGTATGGATGAATGAATCATTTATCAGAACATGGAGGTCCATTCTGAGTGAGGCCCATTCAAAAGTCAGAAGGACAGTGGTCAATATCACGAGAGATCTTCACACATCCTAACTACGGAAGGAGATTGTGGAGATGAGGATCCACCTGAGACAGAGTAATGCAAATTACCTCTAGAACCAGCGGGGATTAAGGTAAAGACAGGGGACCTAACGAGGCAGAAAGTAAAGCAAATGACTATTCATTTGGATTAGACAAAAATACAGGGGGAGGAGGACAAATAGTATAAGAATTTGGAAGTTCTGTGACTCAGGACAGGGTTAGACAAGTGCATAGAGTTTACCTGTCATGAGTGACTTTAAAGTTGGTCCTTAAGGAATGTTGGGATGCAGGGGGAGATGGGCGCGGGGGGTTGTGGAAGCTCGGCTTAACCTGAGCCACTGGGTCTCAGGTTTGAAGGAAGGGCTGAGAATGAGGTCGAGACTATTAAGCTTGCTAAGTCAGGACCAGCTCAGGGACTGAGGTGAAAGCGATAGACATTAGTGGGCCCAGGTAGTAATCTCCAGAAGGCTGACACAAATGTCTCGTAGGATAGTAGTTCTCAAATGTCAGTAAGTACAGGAATTTCTTGGTTAAAAATACACATCCGTGTCCTCACTCCAAAGATTGTGATTTTAGTATAACTGGCGTGGTGCCTAGGAATTTGCATTTTCAGTAAACAGTTTAGTGCTGATGATCAAACCTGTACTGTCAAATATGGTACACATATAGCTATTTAAATTTAAATTAGCTAAAGTTAAATAAATTTAAAAGATTAGTTACTTGTCTACTAGCCATATTTCAAGTGCCCAATAGCCACATGTAGCTAGTGGCTACTGTATTAGAAAGTGCAGAATCAGAACATTACCATAATTGCAGAAAGTTCCATTGGACAATGCTGCTTAAGCCATGAACTCTGTGCTTCCTTTTCCTTGGACCACTGCTGGTTCTTCTAAGCTTTCCTGGTTTGGCGCCTCCATTCCAGATCCGTAGGCACATATCCTACTTCCCAGAGAAGCAACCCGCAGTGTGCATGATAGTTCAGGACCATGGACAACGGCAGACAAAGCTATCCCTCCCCTCAAATAATTTTAGTCACTCTGTGCTTCAGTCTAAGTGAGTGAGAAGCCAAGAATGAGTGGCTAAAGTAAGCAATCCAAGGCAGCAATCCATAGAGACACCAGAGACTTTGACGTATACTGAAAACTTCACTCCATAATCCTACGACTCAATTGCATTGACTTCGGTCTCTGCCCACATCAGCTCTTCTCCTCAAAGAGAAGAAGGAGGAAGGGAAGAACCTTGAACTGCTATTGAAAATATATCACTAAAAAACACCATACATATTGATGTAGGGCAGTGGAGTAGGAGATAAGCAGAGTCAAACAGGATTAAATTCTGAGCTGCCTCTTACTTGAATGCAACCATGGGAATATTACTTAACCTCTGCGAGTCTCAGATTTCCAGTCTTTAAAATGATAATATGAAATAAGCCAGGCACAGAAAGACAAATATCGCATGTTCTCATGCATATGTGGGAGCTTAAAAAGTTGATCTCATGGAGGTAGAGAGGTAGAGAGCAGAATGGTGGTTACGAGAGGCTGAGAATGGGAGCAGGAAGGGGATGATGAAGAGAAGTTGGTTAATGGGTATAAAAATAGTTAGATAGAAAGAATAAATTCTAATGTTAGTTAGCACATTAGGGTGACCATCATTATCAATAATGTATTGTATATTTCAAAACATCCAGAAGAGAATATTTGGTATGTTCTTAACACTAAGAAATGATAAATATTTGAGGTGATGGATATCCCAATTACCCTGATTTGATCATTGCATATTGTATGCATGTATCAACATATTACATGTACCCCATAAATTTGTAAAGTTATTAATGTTTAAATAAAAATTATGATGATAATTTAATAGTAATACAAAGGATAAAATATGTGTAAAGCACCTAAGGCTTAGAACCTAGTAGCCATTCAATAACTATTAGTTCTATTTCTACCCTTAGAGAGTCGAATTTCATACTCGCCAATGTGGCCAGCCCCAACTTATTGTACTGAGTCTGCTCTCTGGTGGCAGTCTCTAGGTTTAGGGACAGAAATGACTTAGTTAATATTTTTGTCTGTCCCCAAGTAGGAGTTAGTAGAGCTATGTAAATCAAGCACTAAGAAAAGCTTGGGGGTGTCCCAAAGATCTGCGAACAGAACTCCAAATAATCTGGAGTTGGACTATCGTCACAGATTCTCCTCCTTCTCACTTCCTTCTCCTCTTCCTCTTCTTCAATCTATTGCTTTTTCCCCTCTTCTTCCTTTACCTCTTCATTTTCTTTTTTATTTTCCTTTTCTTCCTTCTCTTTTTCTTTCCTCTTTCTTCCCCTTTCTTCTCCTCCTTTTTTCCTCTTCCTTCTTCAGCCCTTTTTTTCTCTCTTCTTCCTTTTCTTCCTATTCCCTTGTGCTACTGCTCCGTGTACAGAATCACAATCTTGTTAGTCCTTGAAGCTTAGAGAGTTTTGTCAATGCAATGTTTTTCAAAATTTCAAACTGTAATGTGCTGATCTATTTGAGAATATAGGTGGTCATATCATTTCCGAAAATCTCTCTTTTACATAGAATTCTGATAGTTTAAATTCATCAAGTGAAGATCAGTTTGAAATTATGCTTAAGTTCTTAGTGGATATATAATATCTTTGTTGAATATTGCATCTCCAGTTAACTTTAAGCAATATGTACAAGTGACTGCAAGTCTAGAACATTGGCCTCCATTGATCTTTGTATTATCATAAATGTGGTAGCTATATAGGATGAATCTATGTTCTTATTAAGTTTCGATAGAAAACATCCCTTTAGAGTAGAAACTTTTAAAATGATGGTCTTTGGAAACATTACAAATTGTCTCATCCATAGCAGGCATTGCTGTGTTAAAGTTGTTACAGTCCTAAAGCGATACTTTAGTTGACACATGTATAAATACAGCTTTTGGATTATAACAACTTTAGCATGTTCCATAACATGAAAGTAATGGAAGACGTGGATTCAAATCCCCATCAGGTCATTTACCAGCAATGCAGTGTTGAGCTAATTGCTCATCTCCTCCAAGCCTCAATGTCCTCATGTACAAAGTGGGGATAATCCAAACTTGTGTGGATGTTATAAGGATTAGATATAATATACAAGAATAAAACTTGGCATAAAAATAGTAGAATTAATTTTATGTTACTTATATTTCCTATTATCTAGGAAAGATTCAGGGAATCTAGTTTTATATTAATAATGATAATTAGTGTTACCAGGGAATCCTATTAAATACTACTAAAAGCAAACATAAACTCACATCGTATAATCTTGATTTCATTCTTTACCTTGAAGATAATTATTTTAAGCATATATAATAGAAGATTACATGATTCAGGAATGTATTATTTATAAAATTGAAGTGAAATATGTCAAACTACCAATTTTTTAAAGTTTCGAAAGCAGAGAGAAATACTTTCCTTTTAAATTGCTCTAAAAGCATAATTTTTCTTTCCTGATGCACAGTTGACTGTCTTATTTTAATCTAGTAAAAATGCGCCCTCCAAAGAATAAATTTTAATTTGCTTTGTTTTGACTTAACAGTTACCTGTTAAAATAACTAAGAGGTATTAGGACTTTGATATGAGGGCAGAAGGAATTATAAAGTGCTTTCTCTTCAGTTATTTTGACATTAACTTATTATTAAAGGAGAAGAAAAAAACCCTAAGAAGTTTTTCTGCCTTGCTTTTATGCCAACAAGTAGAAATAAAATGTGTTTCACTTGGATTTTTCTAGTTGTTATATTTATTTCCTTTCAGGAGGTGGAAAACTGTGATAATTTTAAAGATCTCTATTTGCTCTGGCATGTCCATATAGCAAAACAGAATATATTATTTAAAAGCGTTGCTTACTTTTCTAATGATTTTGTCTTTCTACCCTGGGGCAGTGAAATTTCCCTTCCTCTTTCAACACATCTATCTGCAATATCAAGCTACAAACATGTTTTTGCTGTCCTTTGTACATGACAAATATAGACAAATTCGCTCACAATGGAGACTATGATTATTCTTTCTATGCAGATATGATGAGCCTTTTGCTTCTAAAGTAATATATCTCATGGTGACATGTGGTGGTGCTTAAAAAAATGAAATGCAAAGGAAAAGTTGAGAATAATGTATTTCACCATAATAAGTTAAAAATAACAACATTCTTTCATAGAGATTCATTAGAAAAACAATAACCTATCTTTTTGTGTAGCAGATTTTCAAACACTTATTAAAGCAGATTGCCCAGGCGCATTAATGGGCTTTCAGTGTTAGCTGGTCAGTGTAGGAGCAGAAACATCAATCACGTTAGTTCACCCTGCCCAGTCAGGCTGGGATGAATCATGGGAGAGCAACTGACAGATAACTGCAGTGGCAAACTAGCTGTGGGTGTTGAAATGCGGTAGGACAACTAAGATAGCTGTATAAAGGATAAATTTTTAATTAGAAGAAAAATAATGAAATAAACTTGCACCCAGGTCAAGAAATAGAACTTTGTCATATTCTGAATACCCCTTCTGTGTTCCTGCCAGATCACATTCCTCTTCTTCCTGGCTGAATTTTGTGTTATATTATAGTACGTATTCATAATTTTATCACCTATGTTGTATTTTAATTAATATATTATTCTTTTTCTGTTTTTAAGCTTTATATAAATGGAATTATTGTTAAGTATTCATATGTGGCTTGCTCCTTTGACTTAATATTGGATTTTCAAGATTCATCCTTGTTGATGCATGTCGTTCCAAGTCTTTCATTTTCACTACCGTGTATTATTCCAGTATGTACATTACCACTTAGCTATCTGTTCTACTACTGATTGACATTTGGGTTGTTTCCTGTTTCTTTGGTATTACTAACAGTCAGGTTACAAATACATGTACACGTCTCCATGTGAACACATGCATGAGTGTCTCTAGGGAACTTAGCTGGTAATGGGAACACTAGGTCACACAAGATATGCTTTCCAATAAGTGTGCTCCAAATTGGTTGTAATAACTGTGACAACTTATACTCTTATAAACTGTGTAGGAGAGAGTTCTTGTTGCTTCACATCCTTGCCAACACTTACTTTTCTACTGCATTTGTAATGTGACTATAGACTTCAGAGCCGTAATGAACCTGACTTCAAATCAGTGTTATAACATGTGACCTTGGGCTAATAATCTCAGCTTGCAGAGTCCTTGTAATGATTAAATAATATAATGTATTAAAAGATCTATGTGTTAGTCCATCCATTCAGGCTGCAGTGACAAAATATCATAGACTGGGTGGCTTATAAACAACAGAAACTTATTTCTCACAGTTCTGGAGGCTATGAAGTCCAAGATCAAGGCAACAGTAGATTTTGCATCTGGTTAGGTCCTGCTTTCTGGCTCATAGATGGTGCTTTCTTGCTGTGTCCTCACATAGTGGAAGGGGTGAGGGGTCTCTCTCAGGCCTCTTTTATAAGGCTCTGATCCCATTCATGAAGGATCTGTCCTCATGACCTAATCACCTCCCAAAGTCTCCACTTCCTAACCCTACCACCTCAGCAGTGAGGATTTCAACACGTGAACTTGACGAATGCATATTCCATAAGATGCATACATATTTTGCACATGTTTACCCACATATGGGCAAAATGAGGAACAGAATGCTTACATATGTACCTAAGAATATTTCATCAGTCTGGTTAAGAACAGGAATATTAAGATATGTAAAACTATCTATTTTATTGAATAAACATTTAGGCCAGGAAAATTTCTTTCTGGCTTTCCTTAAAGGCAGATAGGGATATCTTTCACTTCATGACAGGTTTTTGAGAACATCTGTGATGACTTAAAGATGGCCTCTGCCAGGCACGGTGGCTCACACCTGTAATCCTAGCACTTTGGGAGGATGAGGTGGGAGAATCACTTGAGGCCAGGAATTCAAGACCAGTGTGAGCAACATGGTGAGGCCCCATCTCTACAAAAAATAGAAATATTAGCTGGGCATGGTAGCTCATGCCTGTAGTCCCAGGTATTTGGGAGGCTGAGACAAGAGTATCACTTGAGCCCAAGAGTCTGAGGTTGCAGTAAGCTATGATGATGCCACTGCACTCTAGCCTGGGTAGCACAGTAAGACCCTGTCTCAAAAAAAAAAAAAAAAGAAAAGAAAAGAAAAAAAGAGGGCCTCAAGTTCTTTGACACTCCTCCTGTTGAGAAGTCCATTTCTCCTGCCCTTGAATTTGAGCTGGCCTGGATTGCATTGATTAGCAGAGCACAATAGAAGTGACATGATGCCAATAGTGAGACTGGACTTTAAGAGGTCTGACAGCCTCCTCTGTTTTTAGCACCTGATCATAAGTCAGGCGTCAGACAAGAAGCCTAATTACCCCACTGGAGGAAACGTGTGGAAAGTCCCTGAGATTATATAATGAGGAAGAGGGGATCAGCTGAGACATTGGGTATATGAAAGAATCCATCTTGTACGCACCTGCCCAGCCCAGTCACCAGGTGAATAGCATGACTAACCCCAGATGATGACACACAGAGCAGAAGAATCATCTAGCCAAGCTCTTCTCAAATTTTCATATTGAAAAATCATGATATATAACAAAACGCACTCTGTCCACTAAGTTTTGGAGTAGTTGTTAACACAGCAGTAGACAGCTGAAAGAGCAGGTTTTCGAGGATGGTGCCTCAGAGAACTGAAGTCCCCATTATTCTGCTCCTGGCTGTGTCCAAGTGTGCTCTCATATCTAACTCTAGAAATGGAGACTCTTTGTATAAGCAAGAACCAACAGCCATTCTGACAGTGATATGTGGGTTTTACTCACATCTTGAAATCCGAAGAACTGCAGTATTTAGCAATCCACATGATCTGTCCAGCTCAGCCTCTGAAGTGGCACCAAATGATAGACTGTAAAAGGCTTAGATGACTTCCATGGTGTCAGCGTCAGAATATTTAGGATTTTTCTCTCATAAACCCTATTTAATTACGTTGTATTATTTGCTAGTTAAACCCTGCATGAGCATTTTCCTGTTTTTAGCAAAAACATTCTTATTAAGTAGTAATTCCTTTTATTGGAATTAAAACTACATCTTCTAAGCTTCAAGTTGCATCTTCCAGTTCTAGTATACTACAATTTAGTGAAAAAGTCCATATTCTATTTACACCTCTATGAATTTATAGCCCTCAAATCTCCAATATTATCATCTTTTGGTCTCTTGTTTTCATAGATTTTCATGGAATTTCTAATAAAATAATTAGTTATCTTTCTCTAATTTTTTTTAAGTTTCTAATTTTTTAAAGTTGAGGCTTGGCAAGTAATATATGGGATGGAATAATTTTGTGTTCCGTATTCTGTCTGATCCTTTTGGGTTTATAATTCAGAGCAACTTGTTGGGATGATGTGATGATTTTTTGCCTTCCCACTGATTATAGATCATCCCTAAAGGAGTTCTCATTGACAGGGATCCTATAAGTCTACTGAGCCTTTTAGTTTCTCTCTCCCCAGGGGATTGAATACTGTCTCTTAAAGCCTCAGTTTCTGCCTTGTGTCCTAGTTCAAACAGCACAGAACCAAATTAGTTCAGAACCATAAACCTGCATCTACCAGACTTTGGGCATCACGTCTGCCAGGTGATACCTGCTAAACTTGCTACCCAATCCAATCAAATCCTCCAGAGAGACCCTTGGCATAGAACGGATGAGCACCCTGGGATTCTGTTCTCCCCTTGACTTGAAAATAACACTTTTAGAGAGCATAGTTTCAACTTATTTTCATTCCTTATGGACCATGTAGCTGGGTCCAGGATGACTCCAGGCCAAACTCACCTAAGTTAAGACAGGTTTTATCTCAGGAAACTTAAAAAACAAGCAAACAAAACCCTCTGCATTATGGAAATGTTCAAACATACAATGTCTTTGTCTATTTTCTGTTGCTTATAACAGAATACCTGAAACTGAATAATTTATTTAAAAAAGGAATTTATTTCTTACAGTTATGGAGGCTGAGAAGTCCAAGGTTGAGGGGTCTATCTGGTGAGGGCTATCCTGCTGGTGGGGACTGTCTATAGAGTCCTGAGGTGGGGTAGGGCACCACATGGCAAGAGGGCTGAGTGTGTTAACGTGCTAGCCCAGATCTCTCTTCCTTTTCTTATAAGACCACCAGTTCCTCTCCCATGTTAGCCCATTAATCCATTAACCCATTACTCCATTAATACATGAATGGATTAATTCATTCATTAGGGCAGAGCCTTCATGATCCAGTCACCTCTTAAATGTCCCACCTCTCAATAGTGCCACATTAAGGATTAAATTTCAGCATGAATTTTGGAGGGTACAACTATTCAAAAACAGGATACACAAAATAGAAAATAGAAAATTACGTCCCCATACCCATCACTCAACTTCAACAATTATCAATACATGTCCAATCTTGTTTCATCTGTATTCCTAGCCAATCCCACCCCCAAAATCTCCCCCCACCCCACTGAATTATTTTAAAGCAGACCCCAGATGTCATATCACTTCATTTGTAAATTCTTCTGTATTTACCTCTAAAATACAAAGAATTCTTTTTTAACCATAATACCATAGCATGTCTACAATAGTTACTATAATTTCAGGAAACAATTTAAAGTAGCCCAAGAAAATAACTCAAGCCCATATAATATTATTAATGAGATTTAAATTGTTCTTCCTGAAATACATTACCTATGAAATCATGAACGATGAAGTATGAAATCATCAACAATTCATCTTCATTCATTATTGAAAGAGGTTTAAAGCTCATCTACAAAGTCTGCTTTCTATGTAATCGCCTTCTTTATATTAGCATTGAATAAGATTAATTTGAGCACCAATCTCTAGGAGAAGAAATCCTGTGGTTGACCCATCTCCAGCTAGGGAAAGGTGTACTCAGTATCTACCCCTCCTTCTCCCATCTTTATGAAGCTGATTCCCCAACCACAGTAAAATACTCACATCGAAATATTCCTTCTAGCCCCTATTTTAAAAAATTACTAAACACCATTATTATCAAAAGGGTTTTCAATCAGCTTTATTGAGGTATAATTTACATACAATAAAATCTACCTTTTTAAAGTGGACAATTCAATAAGTTTTGAAATATATGCAATCATATAACAGCTACCACAATCAAAATATAAAACAACATCATTCAAAAAAGTCCCCACGTCTCCACCAATACTCTACCATTTGGCTTATGGTAATGACCAATGAGGTTTCTACCGCTACAATTTTGCTTGTTCTAGAATTTCATATAAGTGGAATATTTTATGTCTGGCTTCTCTCACTTAGCTTAATGCTTTTTCAATTCGTTGCCTATATCAGTAGTTTGTTCATTTTTATCGTTGAGTATTATCTCATGAGCACACCACATTTTGTTTATCCCTTCACCAGTTGATGAATACCCGTGTTTGGGTTGTTTCCAGTTTTTGGCTATTATGAATACATCTTCTATGAAAATTTGAGTGTAAGTCTTTGTGTAGATCTGTGCTTTCATTTCTCTTGGGTAAATACCTACGAGTGGAAGTGCTGGGTCATGTGGTAAGGATATGCTTCCCTCTATAAGAAACTGCCAAATGGTTTTCTATAGTAGCTGAGCCAGTTTGCATTCCCAACAGAAAAGTATGAAAGGTCCAGTTTCTCCACATCTTTGACAACTATCAATATCTAACTTCAGCCATTCTAGGGATTTTGTATTAGTATCTCAAGGTTTCCCAATGAGTAATGAGGTTGAGCACCTTTTCATATACTTATTTGCTACTTGTGTATCTTCTTTTATGAACTTGCTATTTGGATCTTTTGTTCATTTTAAAAGTCAGTTGTTCATCTTATTGTTGAGCTATAAGAGTTATTTTTATTCTGGACACAGTCCCTTATCTGTGAACATTATGAACATTTTCCCCAGGTCTGTGGCTTACCTTTTCATTTTCCCAACAGTGATTTTTGAATAGCAAAAGGTTTAAATTTTGAAAAAGTCCAATTCATCAACTTTGTCTTTTAGAAATTGTGTTTTTTTTTTGTCCTATTAAAAAAAATCTTTGCCTAACCAAAGGTCACTAAGATTTTATTTTATGTTTTCTTCTAGATATTTTATAGTTTTAGCTTTTATAGTTAGGTCTATGATCCATTTTGAAATTATTTTTTGTATATGATATGATGAAGAATTGAAGCTCATTTTTATTTTTACATATGGGTATTCAATTTTTACAGCACCATGTTTTTTTTGAGATAGGATCTTGCTCTGTTGCCTAGGCTAGAGTGCAGTGGCATGATCATAGCTCACTTCATTGCAACCTCAAACTACTGGGTTCAAGTGATCCTCCCACCTCAGCATCCTGAGTAGCTAGGACTATAGGGGCATGCCACCATGCCTGCCCAATTTTAGTTTAATTTTTTTGTAGAGATGGGATCTCACTATGTTGCCCAATCTGGTCTTGAACTCCTGGCCTCAAGCGATCCTCCCACCTCAACCTTCCAAAATGCTGGGATTATAGGCATGAGCTACCATGCCTAGTCTATAGCACCATTTTTGAAAATGTTGTAATCTCCTTATTTAATTGTCTTGGCATCTTTGATGAAAATAAATTGATCAAATTACGTGTATGTCTATTTCTGGAGTTTCCATTCTGTTTCATTGATCTATATGTCTATCATTAGTTAATATTACACTGTCTTGATGACTGTAGCTTTACAGTAAAATATATGCATTTCTACAAAAAAAATCTTGCTAGGATAGTTATTGGAATTGCATTAAATCTATAGATCAAATTTGGGGCAATGAGAGCAGATTGGAGCAGCAATCTTGAGGGCTGTCATCACCAAGTTGTTAGTGTAATTTTGCTGTCTCAGAATGACTGGATGAGTCTGTACAAATTTCATGTCTGTACTTGGCATGTTTTAACCAAGTGCTAATGAGCTTTCAGCCTTCCTTAGTAAGACAGGGTGGGATATCTTTCCAGAAGTTTGTAAGGGCAAATGTCAAAATTTGAGTATATATGAATATTAGTTATTCATTCTACAAATATTTAATAAGGACATACTAGGTGCTGGTACTATTCTAGGTGCTGGGTTTGCAGCATTTAACAAAGAAGACAAATGTCCTTGCCCTAAGAGAGCCTGTCTTCTAGCCTTGTGGCGAACCACCACTATATAGACTCAATTAAACGTAAAACCTTAAAAATTATTCTTCTACCCCTTGACCTAGTACCATCTCTTCTAAGAATTTGTCCAAAGAAAATGATTAAAGATGTTGTCAAAAATTTATGTAAGAATGTTTATTGCAGCATTTATGGTAGCAATCTCTAAATATTTAATGATAGGGGAATGATTAAATAGCTGGTGATATATACATTTGATGAAATATTAGATGATCATTAAAAATTTAAATTTTAGAAGACTGTAAAACCACTGGACAGATCATTTAAAATGTCAAATAGTTTCTTAGTATGGCTGAACCAAATTATATGTCTACCAACAATGTTTGAGAGTGTCCATCTGACCTTAACCTTGTTGCAGTGAGTACTTTTAAAACAACAGTATGTAGTATATTCCTATGTGTGTGTGTAACATGATTATATAATAAAGCCAGTTTGGGTGGCAAAAATGGTATGCCATTTTAATTTGTAATTCTTTTATTACTAGTGACACTGAATATTTGTTCATCTATTTAGGCTATTTTTGTATTTCTTTTGTGAAGTGTTTTTCTTTTCAAGGGGCATTTGAATAAATTCAAAGAGTTCGATTTGTTGAGCTGGTTAATGAGGTTCTGGTCTTCCTATTAAGAAATTTATTTAAAGTGCCACAATGTGGTATATGAAAGAGATTTTAAATTTTTACTTTAAATAAATACTTTAAAGTTGTTAAGTATTTTTTAGGTTTATTGGGAAAGTCAGTAAATTACTTTAAAATACTTTAAATTGGAAAAAGCTCACATCCAAACTAATTTGAACAGTAAGTATTTATCTTTCTTTTCTTACATTTCTTTCTTTTTTTTGCATTTTTTTTATTTCAGCATATTATGGGGGTACAAGAAACAATGGTGATATAGCACCTCTTACATTTCTTTGTTGTTTAAAAACAGACTTTAAAAAGTCTGTTATTAAGTAGGGCACTGGTTGTTGTATTGTTGATTTGCTTATTGTTTTAGATATTTTAAAATATCTAAAACAATAAGCAAAGTATTTCTTGCATATTTGAACACTATGTATTTAACTTCTCTACTTTTCCTGTTCTTGGGAGCATCTGCTGCTATAACTTTTTTTTTTTTTTTTTGAGACAGAGTCTCACTCTGTTGTCTGGGCTAGAGTGCCTTGGCGTCAGCCTAGCTCACAGCAACCTCAAACTCCTGGGCTCAAGCGATCCTCCTGCTTCAGCCTCCCGAGTAGCTGGGACTACAGGCACGTGCCACCATGCCCGGGCTAATTTTCTCTCTCTCTATATATTTTTAGTTGTCCAGATCATTTCTTTCTATTTTTTAGTAGAGACGGGGGTCTCGCTCTTGTTCAGGCTCGTCTCGAACTCCTGACCTTGAGCGATCCACCTGCCTTGGCCTTCTAGAGTGCTAGGATTACAGGCGTGAGCCACCACGCCCGGCCTGCTGTAACTTTTGACATTAACTTTTTGATTTGAGAAACAAAAAATAAAACTAATAAGCAAAGACCAAAAGAAAATTGTTAAGTGTACAGCTAAGAAATGGAAAGCATTCACGATCTGTTACTGAATTGCTTTTCTAAAATATACCGACAGTATGTAGAAACATACTACTTTATTGAGTTACGGCAGTGGATTTGAGGCTGGCTTCTTGCCTTCCCAATTCAGTCATTTGCTAGGAACACAAGTTGCAACATAATTTGAAAAAGCAGAGGGAGAGGGAAGAGGGAAGGGAAAAGTTTAGAGGGAGAGAAAGGCAGATAGCTCCAGCAAATGCAGAATTAGGAGTTAGTATAAAACATTTGGGAGACAGGGGAGATGGCTCTCAGGGATAAGGGTGTTGGTACTGAAGAAAGACAAGGAAAGTTGGGTGGAAAAGGTGGGACCAGATGATAGGAGCCTCACGCATCATGCTAAAGAAGTAGGTAATCTTTCTGTAGGTAACTGATAGCAATGGAAGGATACAAGTTCAGATAGAATGAAAGTAATATAAAAAATGTTTTGTTGGTGGTCTTGGTTCTATTCATAGCCAGCCTGTGAAGGGTCCTTCCTTAAATATCTGAGTTACTCCCTTCACCTCCAGACTACTTATGTTTTCTCAAGCGAGTCTGAACAAAGCCAACAGAATGATTCCAAGCACCACTCATTTAAGTAAAAGGAGATTTAATGCTTTGTACAAAAAGGCTGCTTGTTACAGCCCCAAACATTATAGAGGCCAGAAAAGATGGGTTCTAATCTGTGGTGGCTTCAGTGGACCATTAGTGTCTGCGCCTTCATCATGCTAGTCTTGCCACAGCTGCGTAATTCCTGATGGACTGGCATCCATCTCCAGAGTTCGTCCAAGGAAGGATGCAGAAGCTCCCTTCTGGTGACCAGGACCCTTACCCCTGTGATTCTGAGTTTCTTTGTTTGGATCACTAAAAATTAGCTGCTCTAGAATTAGGAGACTCTCATTTAAAATAGTAAAAGAATTCAACCATGTGATGTAATTGTCCCTTGAAAGGCAAACAAGGAAGGGCTATTGAAGTCCATTCTTCATTGTGTTTTAGGCAGTAGGGAAAGGTCTGAGATGGGTTATTCCATTGCTATACTGATTAGCATCTCCTCTGTGAACAGGAGGAAGATACTCAAGATTAAAGAATAGAGAAGATGCAGATGATCCTGCTATTTGTGCTTGGCTGAGACATTTCCCTAATATTTCACTGGACTCAAAACCAGGGTCAATTCTCTGGTTTCAAAAGACTACACCTAGGCCAGGCGCGGTGGCTCACACCTGTAATCCTAGCACTCTGGGAGGCCGAGGCGGGCGGATTGTTTGAGCTCAGGAGTTCGAAACCAGCCTGAGCAAGAGCGAGACCCCGTCTCTACCAAAAATAGAAAGAAATTAATTGGACAGCTAAAAATATATATAGAAAAAAATTAGCTGGGCATGGTGGTGCATGCCTGTAGTCCCAGCTACTCGGGAGGCTGAGACAGTAGGATTGCTCGAGCCCAGGAGTTTGAGGTTGCTGTGAGCTAGGCTGATGCCACGGCACTCGTCCCAGGCAAGAGAGTGAGACTCTGTCTCAGAAAAAAAAAAAAAGACTACACTTAAAGATGGTGGGATGTCCTCTCATAAAGACAAACATTTGAGTGTATGCTAATGTTATGCAATAACTCATTCAGAATTATTAATGGTATAATATGTGCCAGACACTGTTTTAGGTGCTGCTGCATTTAACAAAGCAGATAAAAATCATTGGTCTAATTAAGCCTATATTTTAGTGTTAGATAGAAATACCAGTACATAGGATTGCTTAAGAGAAGAAAAAATGAAAACAAAAAGGAGCAGTGGATAAAAACTTTGGAGCTTCAATGAGCACCATTAAGAAGTGAAAAGGTAATCCACAGATGAAAGAAAATATTTGAAAATCATATGTTTGATATCATATATCTAGAATAAAGATATTTAGAATATATAAACAACTCAATGATAAAAAGACAAATGCCCTAGTTTAAGAATAGGCAAATGATTTAGATAAACATTTCCCTAAAGAAGATATACAAATGGCCAACAAGTGCACAAAAAAATGCTAAACATCATTAGCCATCAGGGAAATGCAAATCAAAACTACAATGAAATACCACTTCACACCCACTAGGATAACTATAATAAAAAAGACAGACATCTGAGTGTATTTTCTTACCCATTAGCCAACTTCTCTACAATTCTCCCCACTCCCCCAATTCCCAGCCTCTGGTAGCCACTATTCTACTCTTTCCTTTCACGAGATTCATTTTTTTAGCTGTTACATGTGAGTGAGAACATGCGATATTCATCCGTTTGTGCCCGACTTATTTCATTGAACATAATGACCTCCAGTTCCATCCATATTGCTGCAAATGGCAGGATTTCATTTTTTTTTTTTTTTTTTTTTGAGACAGAGTCTCACTCTCTTGCCTGGGGCGAGTGCCATGGCGTCAGCCTAGCTCACAGCAACCTCAGACTCCCAGGCTCGAGCAATCCTACTGTCTCAGCCTCCCGAGTAGCTGGGACTACAGGCATGCGCCACCATGCCCGGCTGATTTTTTCTATATATATATTTTTAGCTGTCCAATTAATTTTCTTTCTATTTTTGGTAGAGATGGGGTCTCGCTCTTGCTCAGGCTGGTCTCGAACTCCTGAGCTCAGAACGATCCGCCCACCTCGGC
>RJWJ010005619.1:0-67210 GCA_004363605.1 Indri indri | reverse complement strand
GAGCATGCAATAAATGTCACTTTTAGCTCATGCCTTCTCTCTCTCTTTCTCCCCATGGACTGCGCAGTCTAGCGGAACAAGGGCTTTTCCTTCTTATCAGGAAGTTATCCAGGATTTCAGGTCTTAACTCCATGGATTTCTCCCTTATCCCTTTACTAAAACATGAGTTATCTCTCTACTAAGCCTTGTCAGTTCACAGCCTGCACCGCCCACTCAGGTTCTAAGTGGTGCTAACATTTGTGTTCTCTGAAAACATTTCCAGTGTTTTAACATCAACTATGGGCCCTGCCTCTTCTCCAGCCCCACCTCGGCCACCTCAATGGCTTCCCTCCGGCTGCACCAGCCTGCCCTCAGTTCCTCCTGTCCCTTGGTGTTCATCCCAAAACTCTCTCTTAAAGACCAAGTGCAAATGACCCTTCCTCAAAGCTGCCTTCCCTGACCTTTCCTGCCAAACAAGATAATAGCCCCTCTTGCCCTTTGTCAAGAACCTATATCCAATAAAGACATTTTTCTTGATTGCACTTAACAAAATGTGCAGTCACATATCTACATGTCTGTTAATTAATGCTTGTCTTTCTCACTCGACCAAGGATAGATAAACATCAGCCTGTGGCCCCGTCTGGCCCAATGCCTGCTTTTGTACAGCACCCAAGCTAAGAATGGTGACATTTTAAGTGGTTATCTAAGCAGCTGCATAAAATCTTCAATTTCGTCTTGGCCCACAAAATTCAACATTCTTACTACCCGGCTCTTTGCAGAAAAGGTTTGTTGATCCCTACGCTGGGTTATATGCTTTTTTTTTTTTTATTGCTATTGATATATATCCAGCACCTAACAGTGTCTGCCACAGAGTAAAAACAGATAAAATAGACAGATGAGTAAATAATAAAATAATTTTAAAATTTTAAAGCTCTCAGAGCATATTCTGTGTAGAAGGCATCATGTGTTGAAGGAATATTGATTGTATGGACAGAAAATAAAGAGTTTTAAGCCAAACTATTGCTGACTGGTGTCATTTCTGAAGGAACACACCTTGTTTTTAAGTAAAAAACATAAACCTGTGATTTGGGGGGGCGGAAATTAGGTCTATACCTCTGCTCTCTGGTTTATAAATCTTTGCTTCCTGCCAAGATGCCTCGTGCTTCCCTTTTCCCCAGTTCCACTCCTCCTCCCGTAGCCTTCCCTGCATGCTCCAGCTCTCTCTGATCTTCCATCTGTGTGAATATCGTCAATAGAAGAGATGTTTGCCCTTACTCCCAGCTCTTTCCCTCCAGCTGGGGCGGGCACCTTAATAAGGTCATGCTTAGTTTGTTCAAATCCCTTAAGGCCCTGGTGCTCAAGTGGCCCAGGGCCAGAATCACCGGGGGACATTGCCAGAAATGCATAAGCTCAGGCCCCAGTGGCAGCCTTACTGAATTAGAAACTCAGCAAGGGGTAGGAACAGGAGAGGAGGGCCATCTGTGACCTCACAAGTCATCTAGCTGGCTCTGCTTAAAGTAGTGGCTCTCAAGCCTAGTTGCATACTATAATCACCTGTGACTCTTTCTGAAATTATCTATGCCCTAGCTTCACCCCACAAAAGAATCTGATTTTAAAGGATTAGGCGGGTCTCAAGTATGGTTATTTTTGCTTGCTTCTTGAAGGAATGAATGAATAAATGAATGAATCCATCCATTTATTGCCAGGTCATTCTCTTGAGCAGCCAGAAATGAGAACTATTTTTTATATCTTCACAATCCAGGTCATTGATTAACCCTTCACTAGAATAGCCAACAGTTCAATAACTTTATACTAGAATAATACTTTGTTATAGGTATATTACTAAATAAAGCAAAGAAATAAAAATACTAACCAGGATGTCACATAACTTAAGAAAAAAAGAAAGAAGAAAGAAAAGAAAAACTGGTTAAAATATCAACAAAAGCAAAACTAAAAGACACCAATTAAAATAAATCTTCAGTTTTGCTTATCTTCTGTACTTTGCAAACTAAGATTCACCAGATTCAAATTTGTCTAAAACTTTATGCATTCATAACACATCAGAAAACAGAAAAGGAATACTATTTAGCTTAGGTAAATAGTCAGTTAAATAACTTAAAGAAAAACACTATCACGTTACTAATATATATCTGCCATTTTTATAAATACATTTGTCCTACTTGGTATTCCATCTGCTTTTTCCAAGTTCCTAAAATACTGGTTTTATAAGCACCCTCTTCACTGAGATGGAATTTCTGCTTCTGAGCATATAACAGTACCACTGACACCTCTTGGGAGACTAGGTAATGTACTTGCCAGGAAAATCATCATTTTAATAACCCATGATGATGGACGTACTGTAAAGAATACACTTCAGGCAGCAGTTTGAACTTGACAAGTGTCCTCTACCTCCTAGATGAGATCAAATCAAATAGTGTTCTTAAGTTCATCCAGGATTTGAGGGGAGGGGTACAGAGGAACGGCAGTGGGAGTATTATAACATCTTGCAATCGAGTGATAACTAGCCACAGTGAATTAGGTTTGGCTTACTATAAACACTTTAATTAGAGTTTTCTCTGCCAAGTAACATACCACATGACCATATGAGGAATAATCAACCTTCAGACTAATACCCCTGTTGAGAAATAGACCAGTAAAGCTCACAGAGCAAGTGGTACACAGCTGGAATGATCTCCCGACAGGTAACACACCTTGGCCAAGCCTCCTAATGCTTGTCCATAGCAATTTGCTATCTGGAAAGAAACACAAGTTGACAAGTCCTATCTCTGTAAAAGTGGCACAAGTGAGTTTCAGGGCTCTCCTTGGCCTTGCCTCCCCACCTAGCCGGGCTGGCCTCCACGCCGTCCTCTGCACACACGCTTATTCAGTAAGTCTCTGGGCCTTTGTTCATGGTGTTTCTTCCTCAAGAATATCATTTCTAGTGCTGATCTCCTCTGGCCTGTTGTCCTCCCCCAGATAAACTTTCTCAGCCAGTCTAGACCAGTGCTTCTCAAACTATCAGGGGTGATTAACTAGGTTTTTGTTTCTTTGTTTTATTATTTTAATCTCCAATCTAGCACAGATCAATACTTTTGTAGAACCCAATTCAAATTAACTACTAGAAGAATTATATTTAAAAAGGCACATAAAATACATGTTTAATTTTTCAGATTATATCAACAGACATAAATTACTCTGTTCAATTGCTATAAAAGTGTTTTCATGCTTCCTCTTAGTTTCTGCACAGATACTGAATAAGACAGTTTGTAGACCGACACCAACCACATTTAGAGTGGCTCTACTCTAGATAACACTGATATTTTCTTCTTCTCTTCTATTACCTATAAACATCTTACCCACTTCCCACGTGGTCATTAGAACTCCTGAATATGTCTTATAACCCTAACTAGAATGAAGCCCCTTAAAGACAAAGACTAGACTCATTAAGACTCCCCAACTTCAGCAATCGAAAACAAAATAAAACATTTCCCTCCCCACTGAATTAACCAGATTCAGAAATACATACATACATATTCATTCCAGTGAACACAAAAGGGAATGATTTGCCCTGTGATTCAATAAACATTTTCTCTAATACTACTTAGAGCAAATTCTGAAAACACTAGTCCCACAAGATGCTCTACTAAAAGAAGGTTTATGAAAATTTTATGATATCTAACTTTGTCACACCAGATAACAGCATATTAAAAATTCTGAGAATGTACATGATAAGGAAGTTTATTTAATGTAGGTCTGCTTTTTAATAAATATTTGAAAATAACTTTTTATAATCAATAAGTTATATTTTAGGCCTAGTACAAATAACATCATGTTCAGAAAACCAGCATCTTTATGAAATGCCAGTTTTGTAAACAGTCACTGTTTACAAAATACAAGGCAGTAGGAACGTGCAAAGATAAGTGAAACATATTTTTCATGTTCCACAAGGTAATGATATCTGTATCGGGGTTCCCCAGAGGAATAAAACTAATAGGATGTGCATTTCTAGAGATAAATTTATTTTAAGAAAGCGGCTTAAGCAATTGTGGAGGCTAGCAAATTCAAAATCTGCAGGGTGGGCCAGTAGGCCGGAGACTCGGGAAAGAGCCAATATTGCAGTTCAGGTCTGAAGGCCTTCTCTGCTGCAGAATTTCCTTTGCTCAGGGAAGGCCAGTTTTTTATGCTATTCAAGCTTTCAACTGACTAGATGAGGCCCACCCACATTATGGAAGGCAATCAATCTGCTTTACTCCATCAATTTAAATCTTAATCTCATCTAAAAATACTCATAGAAACATTCAGAATAATGTTTAACCAAAAATCTGGGCATCATGGCCCAGCCAAGCTGACACATAAAATTAATCATCACAGTATCCTAATTAGAGCCACGAGTCATATATACGAAAGACAATAATGCAAATAAAAATGAATCAAGGGCCAAAGAATGGAATGAAGCTCCTTACATCTTCCTCCTATTACTACTTCTAGGATATAGACCAAATTATTAACCTGACCTTCAAGGCTTTGCTTAGCCTGGGGCCCAATTCCCTGTCTAGACTGGTCTAGTATCACCCTATCCCCTGCTTTCTGAGTTCCAGCCACATGTCTTTTCCTCTAGTGGCTCAATCATTCCATGTCCCTTCCAGTCACTGGGCCTAAATCTGGTCCCCTCTGTCTAGAGCATTTCCCCATGCCCCACCACTCCCCACAGCCTTTCACCTTTCATACCCTTCACCTGTTACTCATTCTTCCTATGCTCTCAGCTCAGACTTCAGTTACTCAGAGAATCCTCTCTGACCTTGAGCACAAGCCCCCAGTCCGGCCGAGAATCCTTTACTTTCTCAAGAAACTGTGATCCTCTTCTCCACTGCACTAACCCCAATTTGTAATTAGAGACTCATGACTTGTATTAGTTGATGACTGCCTGCCTGCCTCCACTAGACTGCAAGCCCCATGAAGACTAAGACTCTCAGGCTTTGCCCACTGTGGCATCCGCAGTGCCTGGGTCATCATTTTGTTCTCAGGAGAGCAGGCACCTAATAAATACATGTTGATTAACTGACCGAATGAATGAACTTCAGAAACAAAACATAAAATCTTTCACAGATTTGCATAGTTCTTTGGGATGAAAGGGAAAGGAAAAAGTGAGAAGAGTTATTAAGAAAAAATGGGATTTACATACCAAAATTGTAAGTAGAATTCCTTTCTCATTCATCAGTAATAGTCTACCACTAAAGGAAGGCACATGTGAGTTCTAAATATAAACCGGTTGTGTACCTACATGATAGCAAACGTAAGTCCCCTAGAACAACTTCTTTCCCATCCTTCTCCCCTTTCCCAAGCCAATATATTAGGTCATAAAGTCCTTCAAAATCCCTTGGCTTTGGTTTATTTATATTTTTAATTACCTTGTTGACATTTTGTTAGCATTGTTTTAAAATATGAATGCTAGTTAATTTTTGAGATTAAAGATATAAATCTGAAACGTAACTGCATAATAACACATCAACCAAATAAAACACATAATACAATTTCATATTAATGGCACACCAAAAGTATCAGCTATTGAGCATGTATGTCAAAAGATGACATGGATAATAAAACTCAAAAGTATTGTACAGTAATAACATATCCAGAAGAACAGTAAATGAGACATCTTTAAATAAACTACTTTCAGAATAAGGACCTGTTGTTGCAAATTACAATATCAAGAATGCAGCGAAAGGAACTGAATGCTCTAAAGGTTTGTAAATTAAAGCAAAAATGAGAACTTTAAGTATCGTTCATTATCCTCTTTGAACAGACAAGATTTGGAAAGTCAGTCACGATTACCAAGCTAAGTTGCAGAAAAATATCAGCAGAATAAGGCTCCGAAATAAAGTTATTGATGATGGGAAAAAACATCTATAAAAAACACCCAGAATTTTTTTTAAGTCTAGATGGCAGGATTACAGATAGTTTTATCCTCTTTCGTAGGTCTTTCTACATTCTTATTTTTCTGAATTTTGAAAAAGTTGAAAAACAATGAAAAAGAACTTTAAGTACAAAAAAGATATAACGTATCTTTAAAGTTGTGAAAAGTTTCTAAGGCAATATTTTTGCATATAGACAGAAAACACTTTCTATTCTCTTTCATTTCTTGATTTGTTTACTTACCAGTTTCCGAGAGTTTAGCACTCCCTGGACATTGCCCTAGGTCCTATAAATACAAAGATGCCAGCAGTCTCCTCCTGTTGCCTTCCCTCCAAGGCAGTAGATTACGGATACTGACAATAAGTATGGGAATAAGCTTTCCACTGTCACTGCCCATAAATTTAACCAGCCGCAATCTCTATTAAATGCACACTGGGTAAGTAAACATTTATTTACTGAGTAGCAACTTTGAGTCAAGCACTGTGCTAGACACCTTGAATATAGCAATGATCAAGATAGAGACAGTTCTTTAGGAAATCATTCAACGTGAGCTGCAGATTAAATATATTATAGAAACCTATCACATTTTTAAAAGTTGCATCCATTTCTCAAAGCAATACTTTTGTGACTTGGTTGAATATTTCCCGATAACCCTGACTATACCTAGTTCAATCCCTGAATGAAAAGTATATCAGTTAGAATTCTATTTACACACTTGCAACAAAAAGCCCAATGATGGTGGCTTACCCATTTGGGTGTTTGTTTGTTTTTTTTTTCTCACATGAGAAGAATCGAAGGGCAGTAAACTCAGAACTGCTACAATAGCTCCTAGATGACATCAGACTCAGGCTCCTTCTTTCCTTCCATCTTGCCATTCACTTGCTACCCTCCAGAATGTTTTTTCTGCAAGAGGAGATAGTATCCAACAATATTTTTGATTAATAGCAGTAGAAATAGGAGTCATGTACTAGTTAACATTGACCTATAAGAAACAGAAAAATCTAAAAGCTTAAAATTAATAATATAAATGCCAAAAAAATTAAGAAGTAATTTTTCAGATTGAGGGAAATGAGGAAGATAGTCCAGGTGACTTAAGTGGTACCTGAAGAAGACAAAATGTGCTAATGAGCTGACTGTATGGGTAGGTGCCATAGGTACAGATAACCAATCAGGAAATTTAGGCCAGATATTACAAACCAGCAATAATAATTATGAAAATTGCTGGGCACTCACTAGCTGATGGCACTGGGCCAAGCTCACTGTCTGTATTCCTTCCACTAATCCTCACCGCAATTGTAGCAGTCAGGGCACCAGCATGAATCAGAGGTTATACAGTCAAATGCGCTTTCACAAAGGCACTACTTACAAAAGTGGCAGCAGGGTTAAAGGAAACGAACAAGGAGTAGTGCATTAAATTAACCATAGCCAACCTTCGCCATCCCTAGGCAGAAGGGATCCAGGGTGGAGTGGTAGTCCAAGAACCCCAGGATAGAAGGTCTGTCTGTAAGAAAACTCTACCCAGCAAGACATGTGGTCTTTCAGAGAGGGACACAGCTAACTGTAGGGACCCCATAGGAAGTGAGCACAGGAAGACAAACTCCTTATTTCACTCTCCTTCTGCACTTAGATCTCCTGCTCGTACTCCCCATAGGCTGAACTCAGCTGGAAAGCAAAGGACAAAAGGAGAGGTCAGCTTCCCGGGCCATGTTGCAAAATGAAGAAGGGAGAAAACTGGGCACAAACATCTCCAGCACAAGCCTTACGAGGTAGGCATTGTTGTTGTTCCTGGTTAACAGACGTAGAAATTCAAAGTCAGAAACTTAGAGGCTCAAAGACATTAGTTAATTCACCTGAAGACCACATTTGAAACCAGTTCTGACTCCCAAGGCCCATCAATTGACTATCAAACCATACCATTCCTCAAGACAGATTTTAATGGCCAAACCGAGTAATACTGAGTTTCTATCCCTATTCTTTGATGTTTAAGAGACAGGATGGATGGATGGTCTAGTTTTATATTCTTAATTACAGGAGTCAAGTCTGCACTGGAAAATTGCCCCCAAATCATCCTATCCCTTAAACTACAGACCAGTGATTCTCAACATCTGGTACCCAGACCAGCAGCACCAGCAGTTCATACTGATGCACACACGCACTCCCATCCCCAAACCTACTGAATCATAAACTCTGGGACTGGGGCGCAGCCTTCTTATTTAACAAGCCCTGCAGGTGATTCTGATGCATGCACAAGTGTGAAAACCGCTGCAATCGATGTTATGTTACTATCTTTAGCATAGAAGAAAAAGTCTAAACACTGTGAGACTCACTTCTTCCAACCTCTTCAGCACTGGCAGCTGCTTCCTGTAGGGGGCCCTCATTTTGACACGTCCCAAGGTGTTGCATCCATTTGCAGACAGAGAAGACACCATGATATGAATCCAGCAAGCAGGTGGCACATACTACTGACGTGTTTGCTACTGCCTTATTTTTCAGTTAACTTGAAGCTGCCTAACTCTTGAGAGAATCAATCATAGTTGCCAAAGAGAGAAAAACGGGAGCAAGTCCCAAGCAGCTCTCATCCTCCTCCCAGCATACTTTGTGCTTAGTCATAGTCTGGAGCAATGGCTCCCCATCCCCTGAGGATAGGCTGGGATATGCCACACTGCACACAAATATGATTGTCTGGAGTGGGGTCACCATTTTTAGATGCCAGGCTGCCACTTAGCTGTAATCACGTTGACAGGCTCCTGTGGGTTAAATAATAATTTCAGCACTGTGCTGCTTGTACCATTCTCTATGATGTGAAGTGCTTCTTAAACTGCAGAGCACATCGGAACTCCCTCGGGAGGCTGTTAACATGCAGATCCTCGGGCCTCACCACCACGACTAATTCTGTATGCCAGAGGTAGAGCTCAGGGATCTATCTGTATGTTTAACAAGCTCCCTAGGCAGTTCCAGTGTTTCTATTTTAAAAACCACACTGAATAACACTGTGTGGTTAAAGATGCAGCCTCTTCGTCCAGGGGTTGGACAAAGCTGGCTCCACATTCCGGATCCGCCTCTTACGATATCTGTCACCTGCAGGACACCTCTCCGTACCTCTGATTCCTACTTTGTAATCTTGGGATAATTTAAAGTACCTATACCACAGACTTACTGGTGAAACCAAAATGAGATAATGCACACGAAGCTTAGCAGAGTGCAAAGCACATAGCAATCACTCATTAAATACTAAATGTTAACCACATTTATTTCCGTGATGGTAACAGTGATCCTCACCATCATCTGAATTACATTGATTGGAAAAGAAAGAAGATGTATCTGGCCTCTTTATTCTGATAATGTTCTTCGGATGGCTCTGAATTTTCACCTAGGCTGCCTCTTTGTAATAAGTTTCTAAGAAAATGAAAATTGAATATAAAATGGTAACCCCCTCCCCATTATGTAGGCAGGGGAGATAATGAAATGACTTATTAGGGGACTTCAGGAGAAAGCACACAATCAGCCCAAGTCTCAGTTCACTGCCAGGTTGGGGTGCAGGTGGGAGTAACGGAGGTGGAAAGAGAACAGGCATAGTCGGATCCTGCGGGCGTTCGTGGAGCTGCAGAGAGTGATAATGGCAGTGAACAAGCTTTATCGAAGTGTGAAGTGCAAAGTAAATGGAAGAGATTACTCTCAAACTCCTTACATTCACAAGAAACTCCTTGGAAAATAAAAGCCTTCAACATTTTGATTGACACATCACATCCCTCGATTACCTACCTCTTCCCAAGAACTAAAGTTAAGAATATAAAGGGAATTTTATTTCATAAGGCATGACTTTGAGATCCCACATGGGTATGTGGGATAAGTTTTTGACATCTTTAATTATGTTAACTCATTTTCCTGTAATGTGATTAAAGCAAAAGACCATTCTGCTTTCTTGCATCTACCACACCCCGCACAAAAGAGGCTGAGTTCCCTTCCTCTTCCCTGAGCCATCCTCAAACGACATCCTCTAAAACATAGTTAATGGCATATCAGGATTACTAAGTAGACAGTCACAACGTAAATCCTGCTCCTCCAAAGAAAAATAGTGCCATGCAAATCTGCCACTAGCACACGTGACTGTCTTTTCATTCTTTCCTTTGCACAGAAGAAAAAACCTCCCTGCCTGGGTCAGCTGATTACTAGAGTCTCCCTTGTCTCTGACCCCATGTAAATATCTGAGAAAATTTCCCAAATACTTAGTCCTAAAACATTTTATTTAGAAGAAAACAATTAACTATTCAAACCCTTGGGTCATCTTGTCATTTGGTGGTCTATATTGATCTCACTGTTAATGGAACACTACTGGGAAACAGCCAAAGAGGCAGGTTTTAGGGCTTATTGCAGCCCCGTGGCTTCCTTTAACAAGGAAGATGGGAGGGGATATTACAGATTCAGCCCAGGAGTCTGTGCCACCCCCTTGGTGGAAAGCCATCAGCGGCTTCAGGGTATTATAAAACCATATGCATCAAACAGGCTCTGAAAAAGGAGCACTCGGTTTCACTAGAATGCATCCTCTCCAAAGGATCCTTCATTTCCTCATAATTTCTCTTAATCTATTGTCATTTCGCTTTTTGTTTATCCTTTCCTAGACATCCCATCTGGACTGTAAGAAGTGTGAGTGCGGGAAGCATATAAAACACCTTGCTACTAGCCATAGTACTTTGGATAGTGCTGTGTGCATAACAGACCCATAAATAAGATGAACTGTGTGAAACAGTTGATGTTCAATGATTTTTGACCTTTAAAAGTAGCAATTTCATATGGTTCAGCCTAACACATGCTGTTTCCTCTGCCTGGAAGGCTCTTCTCCACGCTTCTTTGCCAATTAACTCCCGGTCTTTCTTCAGAAGTCATTTTAATTCTTCATTTCTGAGACCAGCCTTCCCTGACGAGGTCAATGCCCTGTATGATGGGCTCGTATGGTACCAACCACCGCTCCTTCACAGCTGTGATCGTGGTTGTACTTTCCTATTTTTGCATGTACTTATTTTAGTAAAATCTCTTCCTCCCACAAGATGATAAATTCCATGAAATCAGAGACTGTGTTTTTTTTTTCACTGTTTCTCCAGTACAATGCCTGGCACATAGTAGGTACCAGCAAGTGACTATTAAATGAATATATAGTCCACTACCCCATGTGCACCTGGTATGACCAGAATATTTCCCTGCTCTGGTAGAGTAAAAGCTATTCAATGTTCCAGCTCTTCTTCGTATTTAGGCAGCTTAGGAGAGTCCCCTAAAAGTTCAGACAGACAGAATGACTCGGTAATGATCTATATGATATTTTAAACTCATATTTGTTGTTATTTCCTTTTCATTAATAGATTCTGTCCCTGTTTTAAGTACTGGGATTAATTCCCTTCTGAGCTAGGGTAGGTCTAAGAAGTTCTTAATCTCAAATGGTTTTGAACACTAATAAATCTGGTTGCTGAGATTCTGATTCACCCATGGGTCTGAAAAGTTGCCGCAGTATTTTTAGTCAAATCCTGCCTGATATTTTGGCTGTAAAGTCTAGATGTCTGTGTTATTGTAGCCCTGTATCTCTGATCTTTCTTTTTTCTTCTCTATATGCAATGTAGTCTTGGATGCCTGTTTCTCCACCTAATCCTAATTGATTAGGAACTAGAACCCCCTGTTCATAGATAACAATAAGATGCCACATGGATTCATTCCATATGTTTAGTGGCATTTCAAGGAAGGAAAAGAGAGAAACTCACGAAGATGGAGTTTTAGTTCTTAGCGCAGTTAGTTGAATGCAGAGAGAAAGAGCTTCGAAGCCTGACTTGCTCCTTTTGAACCTTAGGTAGTTCTTTAAACTTCTGATATAATATACTTATGTCATTAAGCTGTTGGGAAGATTGCAAAAGACAATGTCTGTGTGTCTAACACAATGTCTGGCAATATAGTGAAGACAGACTAAATGGTAACTAGTTTTATCTTATTAATAAAAACAGACTGTGCCTATGTAAATTACACTTTCTTCCCCAATACCAGAATAAAAATTGTTTTTCTCTCCAAAGCTTTGTTGCCTCTTTCATGGCATTCAGTTTAGTGTATGTGACAAGACTTGGTCATTAAAAGCACTGGAGGATGTCTGTCTGAACTGTTAGGGGACTCTCCCCTCCAGTAAGCCGCCTAAATATGAAGAAAAGCTGGAACATTGAATAGCTTTTATTCTACCACAGCAGGGAAATAGTGTGGTCATACCAGGTGCATATGGAGTAGTGGAAACCATTTATTCATTTAACAGACACACACTGATAACTACTATGTGCCATTAAAAGCCCTGGAAGCTGAAGAGGTCATCATTCCACAAGGTTTAAACATCAAAGTGTACAAAAGGTATGCAACGAAGAGTCTCCTTCCCAACCCAAGTAATCACTACCGTTTTGTATTACTGTTCACCAAAATCAAATAACTCTTTTGTTTCTAATTGCCTTTGTGTATTTTTCCTTCTAATTGCATCCTAATTCTCAGATCTGAGTAAGCCTGTAGACTGAGGCTTCTGGCAAGCATCATGACTATTAGCAAGCACATCCCTTCTCTCTCAGATCTCCAAGTCCCCTTTATTTGTGTTGCTTGGGGCCCATTTGTGTGCTGGCTGGTGCTTCCTTCTGATCAGTCACCAAAACTAATCCTTGATATAAAAACTGGTCCATTTCATATGAGAATCACTGACCAGTCTATCAGCATTGGCACCATTAGTTCTTAAACCATGCAACGGTTGCTCCCTAAGTATCTATCCAGACAGTAATCCTACTGATCATGTACCCTTTCTGCAAACAAAGGGCTCATAGCATCTTTATTTGTTACTACTGTGTTGATTTTTCTGTGTAACATGCACAATACTGCATTTGGTATCATATAAAGCTCATTTATGAGACGTTTTCTAAGTTTAAAGAGACTTAGCTTCCTTTTCATTTCTCTGCAGTATTTTTTGGTCTTGCTTTTCCTTTTTCTATATGTATAGGGTTCCCCCTTTTAATTATTTGTGTATTTTTTAAAAGAGGTCATCATTCAACAAGGTATAAATATCAAAGTGTACAAAAGGTATGCAATGAAGAGTCTCCTTCCTAACCCAAATAATCACTACTGTTTTGTGTCTCGTTCACCATTCCAGAGATTTTTGTTCATATACTAGCTACACAAACATACCTTCCTTCCCTCTTTTTTTACATAAATGGTAGCAAACTATACTTGCTGTCCTACGCTTAGCTTTTTCTCATTTAAATATATTTGAATATCCTTCCACATCAAAGCATACTGAGAATGCTTGTGCTTTTTTTACATTCCTCTCTGGTAGAGATATACCGTCATTTATTTAGTCAATGTCCTATGATGGATATTTAGGCTATGCCTAATCTTTACCTATTACAAACAATTATGCCATTATTTTACATAAATCATTTCATGTGTATCTGAGTATAGTATTACATGAGTAATTATATAAGTATAATCATATAAATAATTTTTATAAAAATATAACATGATATAGAAATACAAAAATGATAAATCTTTACAGGTAGACCTGCAGGCCCTCCATAGGGTTGTGTCAGTTTTTACTCTAAACAATAATGTGTGTATGCTCCTTTCTCAGTTACTCACCACAAAATATGTGCATCTTTTGGGATTTTGTCAATTAGATAGATGAAGATTAGATCTCAATATGGTCTTATTTACATTTTTCTTACTATAAGTGAAGTTTAGCATTTTTTAAAATGTTCAAGAGCCCTTTCTATCCCTTTTCCGTTACTTGTATATTTGTAAATTTTGTCCATTTTTAAAAATTGACTTCTAAGTCTTCTCAATATAAATTTCTGAATCCTCTTTATACGTTAGTAATATTAGCCCTTTGTATATGACATGTGTTGAAAATATTATAAATTTATCTTTTTTTAAACATTGCTTATTGTCTTTTGGGAGCAGGGGAAAAGTAGAAGTTTATTTTTATCTTTTTTTAATTTAGCTTATTTTGTCATTCTTTTATGACTTTTGGATTTTGAGTCACATTACGAAGGCTTAAACATTCTCCTGTGTTTTTTATAGTTTGTCATAGTAATTTTATGGTTTTCATTTTTTACCACTTAAAATTTTTATCCATTAGAATTGTTCATAATGTATAAAGCATAGATCCACATTTTTTTTCTTAGAATTCTACACAATTGTCCTGAGATCACTTATTAAGTGGTCCAACTTTCCCCAATGGTTTAAGAAGTCATTTTTGTCAAGAGCTAATCCTACATGTGAATACATCTGTTCCTAGTCTTAAAATCCTAATTCACTGGTAGTTCAGCTCCTGTTCCAGTGTCACACTCTTAGTTATGAAACTTTATTCTATGTTCTAATGTCTGGTAATGCTTTTTATTTTGTAATATAAACTTTAGACCACCTTGTCCAGTTCAGAAAGAGAAAAACTCACCTGTTTTGGCATTTTAATTGGAATCATGTCTAATTTGCGAAGTCATCGAGAGAAGTTTGAGGTCATTACGACATTCGCACTGTCTTTCTACTCAAGCATATGATATGCCTTGAATTTGTTCGTGTTTTCTTCGTACATAAAGACCTTGTGTATTTCTTGTTAATTTGTTGGTATTTATCCTCCGTGTTGCAATTGAAACTAGAATTTTTAACAATATATTTGCTAACTGGTTTGTTTGAATAGGTGAAAATTACTGATTTGTGTATATGCTTTTTAATACCAGTAACTTACTGAATTATTGTTTTTAGAGTTGATTCTCCTGTTTTTTTCCAGGCATACAATCATTTCAGTTGGAAATAAAGATATTTTACCTCTTCCTAACACATCATTATATCTCTAATTTTGTTCTTGGCTTAATTACATTAGCTAGCACCTCTAATGCAACCTTAAATATAGCATAGCAATAACAGTACCTAACACTGACTGCTCCTGACTCTGTTAAGGAAAGCTTCTACTGTTTTCCCAGGAGGCATCAGGCTTGCTTATATTTTATCAACTTGAAGAAGAATTCATATGACTTTATTGATTGTATTTATTCTTCATGGAAGTTGAATTTTATCAAATGCCTTTTTACATGAAGAAAGTCTTAATTTACTCTTTAGTTCATGACCAATGTGGTTTAATATTAGGAAACCTTTTAATAGTGACTCTATTTATGAGTATTGATTATTTATGAGTAGGTATTAAAATTGCAGTGAGGGAGCAATTTTCTCTCTCTCTCTCTCAACAATCTTTGTCAGATTTTGGTTAACAGTTTTGTACTGTTTTTAAAAAACTGAAAATTTCTATCAATCTTTTTTCTGTGTTCTAGACCATATTCACTAGCATTATAATTTTCTGTTCTTTAATAGTTTGCTAGAACTACCCTGTGAAAGTAGCCTGGTACTTTTTTGTGAGGACCTCAAAAAAGACATTTTTCTTCATTTTTTTCTGTGGAAATTGTTCTGCTTTTATTATATGTTTTTCCTGTGGGCACTTGGAAAATTATTTTTCTATCAAAATGTCCATTTAAATTATGTTAAGTTGTTACAAAAAAATAAAACAAAAAAATAATTCTAGGAAAATGAATGTTTTGTATGATTCTTCGTGGAGCCCCACTCTCAGTGGTTTTCTGAACCATCCTGGGGCCAGACAGTTCTGCTGTCACCTAGTTCACTGGTTTCTGCATCAAATATTGCAAAAAGGAATATTACTTTCTGACTCTGACATTTTGTCTTTCACTTTCAAGAAATATATTTTGTTGATAGTTTCTGTGCTCTGCCAAGACTGAGCTCTTTCTCCTCTGCTTTTCTCTAGTTCTTTTCACATATTCTCTATGGAAACTCAGTTGTTTTTGAAAGCTTTTATTCCTACAGGTAGTCCCTGGGTTATGAACGAACCAACTTACAGTTTCCCATACTTACAAATGGGCTCCCAAGGCTCCCCGTAAGGATAATCTATAATTAAATAATTAGTAAGTGGGGAACTTGTTTCTTCCACCTACGTGAACAAACCCTTATGGTATAAGTGGTTCGTGGAGGCAGCATCTTTATGCTAATAGCTAGTCTCATAGATAGAGAAGCAGCTGGTAGAAAAACACAAGAACACAAAGAATCAGAAGATCCAAGGCCAAGAAAGTTTATGATAAAAGAATTAGCTGAAGGCTTTCATCTCACTGAAGCAGGATTTGCTAAGCTTGAGAAGCAAGATCCCAACATTGAGCGATTTACAAAGGTTAACCACGCAGTTAGTGAGAACATCAGCTGCTACAAGGCCATTTATGATGAAAAAAAAGAAAAAGGCTGTGCAAACAACCCAGATACCTGTCTTAAGAAACCGACTTCAGTGGTCAACTCCCCTCCTCCAGCAGCAGAATCAAATCCTGATTCTCCAGCACCTACTCCGTCCTCTCCAGCACAATCTCCATCATCACCTTCTGGTTATTGGTAGCCTACCTTCTTCCCTCAAAAATGTCCCTTCCAATAAGCAAGATGTTGATGCAATGTTAGGGGAATGTTCGCTTTTAATATTGTTTTTTGAAATTTCTCCTATCTCCTATCTAAACTTTTTATATGAGTATGTTTTTATGTTCTGTTTGTTTGAATTAAAAGAAAAGGCACAATAGTTTCTATAACTGACCATTACAGTACAGGGGTATTGTTATTATTATTACAGTATTACATTGTATTATTATTACCATATATGAGCTATTATAGTGTTGTTGTTATTATTACCACATATGCAGTGTTCATCAGGGATCTGAGGAACACACAAATCTGACCTACCGACATTCTCAGGAACGTATTTCATCGGTAACCCCAAGGACCACCTGTACTTGCGATCACGTTCCAGATTTGACCAAACAATGGACTTTGTGTCTTTGTTTTACATTTTTCTCAGGGTTTTTTTTTTTTTTTTTTTTTTTTTTTTTTTTGGCGGGGGGATGATTTTCAGAAGCAGAAAGGGAGATGCTGAGTTAGGCAGCCATTTCCTATCAGAAGTCCACTTTTTCTCCTTTTATCTAAGCATTTTTGTAGTGTTACAATCACTGCAGGTTATATTTAAACTTGGAAATAACCAGAATTTTGTTTTAGAAAAAAATTAAAGTATCTAGGAAACAGACTAAAACCATGACACATTAACTCCATTTTGAAACAGAACAAGTCTATAAAATGCCTCCTCAAGTCCGGGATCTCTATGTTTACACAGAATGGGTGGCACAGACTTAAACTGAGCATTAAGAGAATAAGGAAAGAAAGCAAGAGGCACAGTTCTTATGGTGTAATTCTAAGGAAATTATAGGCTGTTTGGTTGAACACAATATTCTTAATAAAAATAACTTTTTGCACCCTGCCCACAACCTCCCTCCAAACTCCAGGAAAAAAAAAAAAAACTTGTTACCTCCCTGACACTGATCAGTCTCCTAACACAGTGAGGCAATTGTCCCCTTCCTACCACTCCCAAGGCATGGCTCTCAAATAGCAGAAAATCTGAAATTCAGTGTCTGGTCACAGAATGTGGGCTGTGCTTGCAAAGGTAAAGTGGAGATCACTCACAAGAAGGCAGGAAATGAGAGATGTTAGTGCATTTTATAAGGTGACAGCAAGACATAAAAATGTCTTGACCCATAAAAGAGATTAGAAGCAACTTGGTGGGAACAAATGCATGAATCAGGTTTTTACAAAGGCCTATCAATCTCTGTCCACCCTATGCGTTTCCTGCATAGCATGAACGTGCTGATTAATGGACCAGATTTTCATGGATCCTCCCACACTCTTATGGGCACAGAGAGAGGCCCAATAATTCCCAAAAAATCAAGAGGTACAGAATATCCTCAACTTTGACAGCTATTTTTCAAAAATTGCAAACATGGGTTGCCAGTTCTCCTATAGGTCACTAGGACCTATTTGGGAAGGACACTCAACTCCTTACTCAATATTTGTTACATCAACTGGGGTAAGGACCTGGCAGGCAAAAATAAATATCACAATTGACATTTGTTGCTGCTATTGCTGTTATTTTAACCCAATAAAGTAAAAATGAAAAGTCACAAAAGAGGGAAATTGGAGGTACTAAGCATATTAATCATGAGTTTTTTTTCTTTATAAAAGGATTCACTGCAGAAATTTTTCTAAAGATCCTACTTTTCTAATATACTGAATTTTTTGAATAATAGAAATATTTTCAGAACTTCTAACATCCATGTGAAATTCTAATTATAGTATCAATTATTGATAGTTAGAAGAAACTACTCCTTGATGTGTTGGGACTTAATCTGTTTTGGAACCATTATAATCAGATCTGAATTCTATATATTTTTTCATCTTTACCAAAAACCTTTTCCTCTAGTCTCGAGGTTTCTTAAAGACAGTGACATATTCCCAGTTTGCGAGGCTGAAAAATACACAATCATCTTCTATGTGCCCATGTTTTCCAATTTGTTGTCAAGTCCTAATGACTCTTCATGTCACCAGTCTGATCCTGGTGCCATAAACCATGTAATGTCCCATTAGCATCACTTTCCCAGACCCTTCATCACTGGTTTAAATGCCCCCAGCCTGGTCTGGGTGTAGCCTATTTCACCTTCTCTTCAGTGATTCCTACTGTCTGTTGGCCAAAGCCTCAATGCCTAGACTTGACCTTCAAGTTCTCCGTGACTCATCCCTACTTCTCTTTCCAGCATCTTTCACTACTTTGTCTTACCTCGGACATGGTATAGTATATAGTGCTCACTGGGCTTCCCCATTAGAGGGAATTTTATAAAACTTACAGTAAGAGTTGTTTTGCCATAAAGCTTGCAAATGCTTCTTACATATTATCTATGCATAGGATGAGTACAAGAAAGAACATGGAAAAGGAAGGGTAACAACACTGACATTTAAATGTTTCCTATGTTGCAGGTGTCGAGACAGGATATACATGTGTTTACTATGTATATTTGGATTTCTGCACACATGTATAAAAATTGTATACAACAATTTTAAATAAAAAAGGCATCAGTATTTCCATTTATAAATGAGAATGTAAAAATCCCAAAGAGGTTAAGGAACTTGCGAACAGTCACACAAGACAGATTTGAGTTTATGGCTACCTGCTAAATTTTGTTTCATTTTATGCTACCATGTGGTTTAGCCTATAGGTGGGAGGCTCCTTTCCTTTTATTCGCAAAAGGTGAGTGAGCTTGTGTTCATGTTATCTACTAAACAATAAAATAATCACAACAGATCTTAAACACAAGGAGAGTTAAATGATTTGCCAAGCAGTCGCTGATGAGAGTCAAGTTCCCTGATTTTTAACTGAGGCTGCTCTTTCCCCAGTTGGATGTTACCTTGAAGTTTTGTGAATCCAGTGAAAATCAATCATAACACCTGTAATGTTTTGTTGTTAGGGAGGAATAAAGGATGTCAATCTGAAATCTATGAGCACCCTGGCTCTGTTACAACCTTGGGCTGCATACTGAGGAGAAATATACTACAGTCCAGAGAATCCATCAAAAGGTACATTCATCTTGATTGGGCATAACACTGCTTGCCATCACAACAATTTTGTTGTTTGTTTTTGGCTTAAACTATTAAGACAATTCTATTTACCTCCCTCCTCCCTTTGCCTATGTAGATACCAAGGAAAGAGTTAGGATGAGTGTTCTGTAAATGGATGGTCATGGACAATTTAAATCATGCAACAAAAGTTAACACTTCAACATGTGAGTCCCTACTTTCATTAAATGTAGCTTTTCAATTGTCAAGGAAAGGTGAGGTTTCAAAAAGTAAAAAGATTGAGTGAATGGGGTTTGGCACTGATTCAATTATCAACACAATGCAATGTAAACCATATTAAACATTTAAGGTCTAAGTAACCCCAAGCAATATCAAATACTTTCTGAGAATGTGAGCAAGCTCCCTAGTTATTATGAATTCCCCCTCAAATGAAAAATAAGGAATTCAGTAAAATGGAAAATTATGTAATCACCCAATATATAGTCCTTATATTTTATATTTCCAGAAAGTCCTATTGGAGAGGAAAGGGGATAAAGCATATGAATTAGGAGTCTCGATCACTTGGCTCCCTGTATTGGATACAATGAAGAGAATAATTTGTTTTTTGTCGATAACGTAATGGGCTGTGACTTTAAATCCCCTGTGGGGAATAACTCTGTTTTTATTGTTTATCTGCAATGTGAAGACTCCCTCTGAAGACTTTATACAACATGTCATTCAAGCGGATGAAAAATGTACTCTGTAAAAGGGATACCTGCACCTTCTTTGTAAAAAATATCTTTCAGTAAAAGAAAACTGTACAAATATTTGTCATGCTTTTGGACCTAAGAAGCACTGATAGTGTAAGCAAATTATCAGCTAAACATGGACTTTACTCAAAGCAAATGGAAATCCAGGAATAATCATCTGTGAGAAATGTCATTGCCTAGAACAAAACATTTGAGATTCTATATATATTTACCCAAATAGATGAAGTGATTTTAGAATTCCAATGTGGACACAGGGGCTTAGCATGGCTTTGGAGAGGTACCCCAGCCAATGTTCTAGAAAATGAAAGATGCTGGGATCTGAGATGGAAAATAGCATGATGCGATTAGGGCTTGGTTTGAAAAGGGTAGATCTAATAAACCACATCAGAATCCCAAGATGCATTATTGGACAACAGAAAATGTTTCATCTCTATATATAAATTACACCTTCAACTATCTGGATGATATTGGTATGAAGCATAATTCAGATATACAGAAACTCAGAATCTGGGGTAAGCCATTTGACTCTTCTGCTAGGACATTTGCATGGGAAGGTGTGGAGGGGTCTGTAATAAGGAGAAGCCAGCTAACCATAGGGAGCTGCCAAACTGGAAGTCCAAAGGGCAGACAACTCTGAGATGACAGGGCCTGGGGAAAAATAGAGAACTCAGAAAGATCTGCCTAGAGTTACTATATTATGAAAGTACTTTTTAAATGAGAAATTCCCATATTTTAATCACAAAATAACTAGGATAGAATATATTTTAATTCCAAAAACTGATAATGAACATGATGTATAGTAACTCAAGTACTGAGTATACTCAATTAACCAAAATAATGACTCCTCATTCATTCATTCATTCATTCATTCAAGTAATATTTGTTGAGTACCTTCTATGTGTTTAGCACTTAGGTAGTAATGAATAGGATAAAAACCCCTACCTTTATGGAGTTTACATTCTATCATCTTACGTGTCCTCAATAAACCAGAGTTACTGCAATTAAACTTAAATCAATAAATTTTTCTTATTTTAAGAACTTTATTTGGTAACAATAATTGATGTCTGATTGCTGAAGTTTTCACCATTCTCAAACTCTAAGAACACCCATTCAGAAACAGCAATTGATCACTCACTGTTCTAATACATTCCGAGCTCATTCATATTTTATAAACCTCGCTAACAGAAAAAGTTCCCCCTCAGACCCTGAAGAGTGATCAGTAAAAATAGAACCGATATAATAAAATCTCCCAGGACAGAAAGCTTTATCTTTTCCGCAAATAGATGATCCCTTTCTTCCTACCTTATCATAATGAAAAGTCTCAGCATTAGTTTGTTAAAGCTTTCTAAAGGAAGAGGAAACAGAGAGATAGAGAGAAAAATGGAACAAGACATAGAAACAGAAAAAGAGAAATAGAGAGACCAAGAAAGACAGAGATAGAACAAACCAAGCCCATCCCATTACAGCTATTAAAAAAATGGGCAGAGTTTCAGACAAGTGGACAAGGGAGGCCGGAGCAGTAATCAGGACTCTTCAACTGCAAATTACAAAGTAGCCTACCCACATAGGCTGAAGCAAAAATGGGAATTTATCTGTGCACATAAAAAAATGTCAGAAATATTGTTGGCTTTAGACACAACTGTTTTCAAATCCCATACGACGTCATCTAGACTCAGTTTCTCTTATTCTTTCAGTTCCACCTTCCAGGCTGTTGGCTTTAGGGCCGGGACAGCAGATCCAGGCCTCACATTCTCTTTTGTTCTATTCCAGCAAACAATGAGAATCTGTCAGCCAGGACTGCCAGTAAAAGGCCCTACTGTACCTTCTGAGCTCTGATAGGATCAGGGTCCCCTGTGGTCAGGGGAGTACAATGCACAGATTTACTTAGTTCTTGGTCATATGTGTTCCTACCCCTGCCCAAGCCCCTTTCAAAACTCTTGGGCTGAGCATGTGGGAGGGAGTGACCATCCTTCTTTCCAGTTACCAAAAGAAGGAGAAATGGATGCCAAAAGGCCAAAAAAATAACTAATGTCCACTAGAGATAGAGTTGATGGGCGTGTAGGTGAGAAAACTAAATTAGGATAACTTTTAATTTATACTGCTTGAAAAATGAGACAAAACCTAGAAACAATGACTACAGAGAGATGACTGGGTAGAAAAGGACAGGGAACGAGTTAAGACTTTCATATGAAGGATCAGTTCTGCCGCTGGCACAACCGTGCCTTACAAAAAGGCGACTGCTCTGAATGGACAAATTGCCAACAGCACCCAGTGTGAGCAGATGAATTACTAAAAGGTCCTGCTTTCGTGGGCTTTCTTCACAGCCAGCCAGGCAGAGGTGCACTGGCAGATTTCAGCACCTCCTCTGGCCAGGCACCTCTGTGCAGTGCGCAAGCTGACAATCAGATGGGGTGGCCCTGCCAGGAATCCCTCTCTAGAGGAAAACTGATTGCTAGTGAATTGAGAGGGAGTTTTACTTTTCATACCATGAGGAAAAGAAGCCATTGAAGAAACAAAAGCATTGCACAAGACCTGATATGCAGGCATCTTGGGACCTGCTAAGCTGTTACAGAGGTATGCATCATGTTTTGTCAAAACCAAGACACCCCTACTGATAGTAAGATGTAGCATTACCTTACATAGCACTATGAAAGAAAAAAAATGCCACCAATTAGACTGTGGCATAGTAGTGACTGTAAGATGCAGCCTAATATCACAGATGTTAAAGGTGGGCAAAGTATGTATCTTAGCACTAATAAGATACGGTTTTAAAAAAACAAGGCAAGAAGCCAACTATCAATGAAAATAAAGCATCTTCTAAATTAGACGGGCAAAGGTTATAAATAAGTATCGGATATGACTCCGATCTTCAAGAATCTTTAAATAATTAATCAGGACTGCCTAACCAGGGATAACGAAATGCCTAAAATTGAATGTGAACTTCTATGTGTTGGGTAAATGTGAATGCTTCTGAGGAGAAGAATCTTAGCTTTCATCAGACCAATTCTCATCAAAACCATTTTTCTGTGACCCTAAAAAGCGTGAAAGTCACTCTTATACGGCAAACATTTGCATTAAACATAAAACATAACAATTTAAATGACAGGAAAACTAGATGTTTAACACTGAAGGCCAAAGAAAAGGAATTAGAATCCTTCTGTAACAATGACAACAGCATCGGCAATGATAATAATGGCTGATATTTATTCCATGCATATTATATGCCTGGCAGTGTTCTATGTGCTTCTCCATGCATTATCTCATGTAATATGTCTAGGCTAAGATGGAAATGATATCCCCAATTGAAAGTCATACGAAGATTTCACTAAGTTATAGCCACAATAGTTTTGTTTCAGACCTTGGAATTCTTCAAGCTTACTTTCTGCCTTGGGCACTATACATACTCTATTCCCTTTGGCCAGATTAGAATGTTCTTTTCAACTCTACGTGCAGACTTTCCATTTTTCAAATCTCAGCCCTTTCTCAAAGTAGCATTTCCGTACTACCTAAAGTTAGTCTCTCCTTTTCACTTTCTCATGGATACTTCCTTTTTTTCTGCATGCCATTTGCCCTGTCAACTGAAGAATGATGAGGTTCATAAATTTGGAAAGGAGAGCTTTATTTCTCATAAAGGGTTACAGCCTGTGAGGTGGCCATTCTGACAGGCCACCAACCAGAAGCCAGAAACATATACTTTGAGGAAAAGGCAACAGAACAGGAATTTATGCTGAGTGGGGAGGCTGAACACACATATTTAACAAGCTATAGGAGGAGTCATGAAGAGTTATGAAAGGAAAAACATGCACACATGCAACTGAGCTTCGTGCCCCTTCATAGGTTGCATGCACAAAAAAACGGTGTTAGCATGATCCGAGGGTGGAGTTTTCAGCCTTCTGACATCAAAAGGTGAAGCAGAGGACGTGAAAACCCTCACCGCGCATCCTCCATAGACTGGCCAGAACCAGTCCATGGTCAGTGGAGGAATGCTGGTCAGTCGTTGTGACAAAGCCACAGAAAGGGAGGAGCAGCGCTGGGGGGTTGACTGAAATCAATAATGGAGCAAGTCTTTTCAAAAAGCTGGTTCTGATTAACCCTTAGGAAAGAAAACCTAATGTTGGTTAGTGAGGGAGGGGACACAACAAGGCGTGTCTGACCTCCCATCCCATCATGGCTGGGAACTCAGTTTTCAGTTTTCTCTGGGGTCCCCTGGTCAAGAGGAGGTCCGTTCAGTCAGTTGGGGGGCTTAGAATTTTATTTCTCAACCCCAACCAAAACATATATTTATTTATAAACATGTCTAAAATAACAAGCACTAGCACTTATTTAGATTTACTGTGTGCAGACAATATTCCAAGTGTTTTGAGTCTAGTATATCACTTTAGCTTCACAACACAAAATAAGCTATTATCCTATTTTACATGCATGAAATCAGAGGCATTAGGAGATTATGAAATTTGATGAACGTCATTCAGCTAGTAAGCAGATGTGTTGAGATTTGAACAGCCTGACTCCACAGTTAGTAACAACCCGTTTAATGTCCACGTCACTAGATGTAGGTCTCATGAGAGCAGAGACAATGTCTTGCTTATCTTTGTATTCTAGGCCCCTAGCACAAAACCTGGTACGTGCACATAGTAGGCCCACCAAAAACATTTGTTGAATAAATGAGCATATACATGAACTAATAATAAAGGGAAGTGGTTCAGGCACCAAAGACGTCAGAAAAGTTTAAAGGAAAGAGCTTGAAATTGAGAAAGTGTATTCATTAAGTTTTCCCCTATAAATTAAATTAAAACTGTCATTGTTCGCTTTTAGTGATGGAGCACTTTGGTTTAACTCACAGAATGCTAATTTTCTTCACCAATATAGAGACACTGGACTAGATAAAATTTGAAATCCTGAGAGTCTATGAATCTGATATACCTGCTTATAAATGGTGATCCCTGCCCAGCCCAGTGGGACAGTCCAAGCAGGTCCTTGCCGAACCTGCTGCATGAGGAAGGAAGGTGCAACGTGACCTCAAATACCTACACCATAGAATGCAGGGTCACAAAAGGACTCATGAATGCCTACCAGAGCTTTCCAGGGGACTCCCTAAGATGCTTCCACTCCAATAAGATGGCACTGGGATACAGAGAAGTAATTCTGTCAGTTCTTTAGGTTGTTGGTGACAAACTCCAGTAGTACAAACTCTTGTATTAAGCAGCCCATTTTCCCTCTTTCCCATTTCCAACAGTAGTGACAGCTCCAATCTGAACTTGGAGACAGATATTTATCATCCTTCCATTTTAACCATTCAAGGATTCTTCAGAGACCATCGACAAAGACTATTCTCTGAGACCTACGGCATAGGTTAGGGGTGAGCAAGCTTTTTCTTCAAAATATGACAAACATGTTAGGCTTACAGGCATATGTTCTCTGTCACACCTACTGACCTCTGCCATTCTGCTGTGAAAGTGGCCACAGACAATAAGTAAACAAATGTTGCCGTGTTTCAATAAAATTTTATTTATAAAAAGAGCTGGATTTGGCCTACAGGTCTATAGTTTGCTAACTCCTGGCCATAGACCTTATTTAATTAGCAATTGCTCTATCAAATTGTCATTTCATTCTGGTTAATTTCCATATCATTCTGGTTAAATTTTCATCCTGTTCCATTCTATCTTTTTTGGAAAGTCCCAGAAATAGTACAGATAAAAGAGATTGGGCAGATGTGGATAATGAAATAGCATTTACATGAACAATGTGATCATTTCTATGGCTTTCTCTTTGCCTGTCAAATAAAACAATGTATGTGTTGTTTTCTGAACAGACTAACTCAGAATTTTCCCCATTTACTTTAAATGAGATATGGAATGTTCATTGTTGAATTTCTGTTCTTGCTAAGCACACTGATATACAAAGAAATGAAGGGAATTACTATTAATTCTATAACGTCAAATTCTGAATTTACAAAAAATAAATTAATAGTCCCAGCCTTTTGAGTTACCATTCTGCAGAAATCCCATTCTGTGGATAATTAATGAAACCAAGAGGTCATATTAATTATGCGTCACTTCCATAAGATTTTATTCTTTTTAAGAGTTTTAAGAAGCTGAGGGAAATAGTCAAAGGATATAATTCTGTTTATCCACAGAAATAGTAACCTCACAATCTCTTTTCAATTCTATAGGATGGCGTTAGCCACTTAGAGAGGTTTTAGATTGATATAGTGATGACCTATCTTATTTCCAAATACTTTTTTGGCATTTCTAAAGGATTACCATTCTGTCCTTCTTAAAGCATTCCTGTGCCAGACTCTTAAAAATAATCCAAGACAAGACATTTTTTGAAGGCTTCATAGATTCCACCTAGCAGATCTTATATTAATAATAAATGTCAACCACAACTACTAGGGTCCCTAAGTCTAGGGCACACCCACTCGAGAAATCCCAGTTGTACGGAGCAGGAGTAAAGGAAGAGAATTAACATCCACTGAACTGCACTCTAGCAAGTACTGTGCCCAGTGCTTTAGAAACATACTCTCTCATTGCATCATTAAGCCAAGCAAGGATAAAATGGCAATTTCAGGTTGCCTTAGATAAAGAACTGATCTGGGAAACATGCATTGTTATATTTTTTAGCACTTGTTCTTACAAAACTCTTTTCTTTCATGTCCAATAAAGTTGGCAACTGGGATGATTAAGTGGCTTGATAAATAATTGTAAATCTTGATTTTCTAGTGTGAACAGGATTTCCCCAAAGTAACACTTTGGCTAGATGTAAGACATTCATTTATAAGTCTATTGTTTGGGTCTTTGGATATCTCTTCCAATTAAAAATGTAGCAATGCATGACAGATTCCCAGGCTGTCCCATAAATACTACGCTAGGATGAATGTAGATTGAAGATATACAGTCACAGTGTCAAGGAGTAGTAACTGGGTGTTATAAAGAATCTGCTCTGTTTCCAACTCTGTGTCAGGTTTTTCCACTTCTGCCTCCTTGTCCCTAAGATAAGCACACAAATTTTTGCAAAGATTTGGGACTTACAATGGCTATTATGTATTTAGTGCTGACTATATGCCAGACATAGTGTGAACTACTTTATACAACCCCGTAAGGCAGAAATTCATATCCCCATTTTGCAGAAGAAAAAGCAGAAGCCCATAGAGTTGTTCTGAATAAGGTCAAAAGCTAGATAACGGCTGAAACAGAATTCATACCAGGTCTGTCTAACCATGAAGCCTGGGCGGTTAACCAGAATGCTATGTTCACCTCTTATTTTCTTTCTTATTTTTAAAATTGTGGTAATAACACAAAACATGAGATCTACCTTCTTAAGAAATGTTTCAGTTCACAATATCATATTGTTAACTATAGGCACAATGTCATACTGTAAATGTCTATAACCTAATCATCCTGCATTACTGAAACTTTATACATGTTGAACAGCAATGCCCCCAGTCCCTGGCAAACCACTATACTCTCAATATCTCCTATGTCATAATGATAGCTTTCCACTGGATTCTAGGGAATCTTTCCCAGTCTGTCTAATCCTAGCCTCAGTACTCCTAGTAAACCCCTATCCTCCTACCATCTTTCTTAAAGAAAGCTCCTTCCTGTGTCCCCCCTGGCCTTCTAATCCTTTCCTCCTACTTCAAGGTTAAACAAAGCCAAATCGCTGTTTCCACCTACCTGCAATTATCTCTGCTTGTATACAGTTCCCTCTTAAAGAAAAGGACCATGTCTTATTTGTTATTCTATACCATTAGGTATCTAGCATTAAAGGGGAACCAAATGATTTTAATCTCTTAAAAAGCTTCTAATTAAAGAATAAATGTTGAAAGTAAGGTCTTACTTTGAAAGGCACATAACTTACCCATATATCTATTGCTATTGTCCTGGTCTCAAATCTTACTCAAAACCCAAAATTGGCTGGCCACAAGGGGTGAACCACTACATCTGTGGAGTAATTTGAACAAGGAGACCTCTCTCTCCCTCCTCCAAGGCTACCAAGCAAAATACCAACATTTGCAAAGAAGTAGGTTAAGGCATTAAAAGATATCACAGCTGTCATTTAGAGTTTCCTAGTTTCCTAACATGAAACCACACCCCACCGGTAGTCCCCAAGATGATTTTAGGTAGCCTATAGATAACCACTTTTTTTATTTGAGCAGTGATTTATTTTAGCGTATATTAGAAATGCACGTGTATGTGTATATATATGTATGCATGTATATAAACTTCAAATCTGTAATTTTTGAATTCACAATTTCAGAGATATTAAGGAAAACATATAAGGGAAAGTCAATTAGAATCTATTAGGTAGTTAATACTACAGGTGTGCACATACATAGAAAAACTTGTAAAGGGGGAATTGGAGATAGCTAAAGTTTGAGAACCATCGATATTGTGAAAATTACATTAGTTATCAATAGAACATCTAGATTCCAATCCTGTGGCAAAAGTAAGAATCCACATTACTGAATACGCACTTAGCTTATCTGAGTTTTCTCTTCGATAAGGTAAAGATTTGATAACCTGTGTCTCTAAATGTCTGTTAAACTCAAATGTTTTGTCTATGGTAGAGATATATGTCTCCTATCACCAATGTCATCTTAGTGCAGAGGAGTTTATCATCAGATTTGTAGCTGGGTCCTGGGAAAATCCCAAAAAAGCTAGATGCATTTGAATGTGGAAAGCCAAAAAACATGAAAACTTTAGGGCCCAACATGGAGGTGGAGGGAGTCAGATAATCTAAACCAAGACCAAAGTCTTAGGTAGAGATAAAGGTGCAAAGACCACATAAAATATGAGGGTGAGATGAATCAAAATGACTTTCATCTAATTTATAATTTGACCAAAAGCCACCAGAACTATAGGTCACTCTATATTTCTCTTGGTAACAAATGCAATTCTCTAAGCAAGCAAGGTGAATCTTAGGGGGAAAATAGTGACAAAAAAAAAAAAAAGGAAAGAAGGAAATTGTCCTAGGAACATAAATTTGTATTTCTGAAATTATAGTATAGCTAGTCTATATTGATAGCTTTTATAAACTTGGATGTGCTTTTACATATGCCAGTTTTAAAAGTTTATTTCTCTGAGCTTAAATTTCACTATGAAGGACTTGACATCTGCCACTCAGAGTCTCAGTGTTCTATGACTGGTGCACCAAGGCTAGCTCTGACCTACCCTAAGGACACACAAGGGATCCCAGTTGTGAAGTTACAGTGGCTTTAGACTAAACAAGCCACATTCCCCATCCAGATCTCCACCTGCCTTCCCATCCTGTCTCTCCATAAATTAACAATTACTATATTAGAGACAGAATGGTCTTAGAAGTTTTGCAGGGCTCTGACCTGAAAGAATTTGTGAACATGTTAGTTTGCATATCAAAAGCTGCTCTACCTCAGGAGAGCATCTCAAAGGTCAGCAGCAGCTGCTTTCCAAGGTGATGCTGTGGTCTCAACCCCGTGGTTCTCACCTGCTTTGAAGGACAAAGCAAGGTCTACATGCAATCACGGGATGAGAGCTGATCAAAGGGTGTCTGCCCAGAGACAGATACCTGTGGCTAAAAACAATTAGCCCAAGAGACAGTTCCTACTTGATTTCTGATGATGTGTCTCTGTTTGCAATAACTAGATAAAGAAATATGGAGCCACTATATCTCTGTTTAACTCTTCTGTTAAGTAATAGCTTTATCTTAGAACTTAGAAGTTTGTCCTTGAAAGATTTTGTAACCAGAGTTAGTTAAGCAATTTATAGAAGCTTTTCGAAAGACTTTTAACCCAAAACGAACTACCTGTTATTATGTAAATCTGTTACCCCTGGCAACCAATCACTATACCTACAAATACCCATGTAAAACTTCACTCATGGCCTTACGATTCACGGGGATATCATAGGGACCCCTGAGTACCCCGGTTTTTGCTTTTTATCTTTATAAATCTATAAAACTATACCTTCATCTCTGTGTATTCTTTTATTCCTGTTATTTTCCATTCTCTATTATTTTCTCATCCTTTGCAATGACCACTACCTAAGGGACCTGATTTTTTGCTGGGAGCGTAGCTAACTCCCTGTACCATTCCACCTCCAGACCTGCATTAGAACACCTCTTGTATTTAGGAGCCATATGGCAAAGGTTATAGCTTTCCCACTGAATGAAAGGGATGGACTCAGGAAGGAATAAAACCTAAGGCCTCCTTTTCACCAGCATCACTCAGAATCACCAAGCTCAGTGGCCACAGAAGTGCTGAATAAAATGAAAAGGAATCATGTATTCTTGGCAGGAGAATCAGGTTCCATTAGAAAGAGGGGGAAGAGAAAGAGAGCTGGGGGCGGGGGGAGAGAGAGAGAGAGAAAAAACAGAACTCTAAGTTTATTTGAGCCATGGTCTAGTTACTCCAGAACAGGATTAAATCTACTAAATATCAGAAACTTGTCCCCATCAGCTGACAGATGCTCCAGATAAATAGTAGACATGTCCTGAAAGAAATTTAAAATTCAACTACCGAGGCTCTATATTAAAGACAACTGTTTTGCTCACTTCAGATGTGCAGATTTCTCAAGAAAATGTTGTCTATTTCAAATCACAGAAGAGAGGATTTCTATGAATTCCCCCTAAAAGAGGAAGAGCGGGTGTTAATCTTTGCACAAATACCATGCTGAGGCTGGGGAACTCCCATGACTTCCTGGATTTTAAGAGTGCCTCCCTAAATTCTGGGGACCAGGGAAACGAAAATCAGGTTAGCCAAACAGCAGCAGGAAGTAATCCACAAGGGGTCCACCACCACTCCCCCTGCCAGCAGCTCTATTTCAGAGAACTGTGATTAATCATGTATCAAACTAATTGTGGCGATTAAGGCCAAGGTGAGCTCATCATTACTGTGAGAGGTAGGCAAAAATTCACCATCTTAGAAACATGTATTAAACATCTTCAGCTGGTGCAAAGGTAGTGGGTTATCTCAATTGATCATTCACAGTCAGTTACAGATGGAATTCCTTCTTCTCTTTTTCCCCTTCTTACTACTGCACTTGACTAGTCTTCAAAAATAATAAACATCTTCATGCCATCGTCACTACGAAAAGACTCGGTCTTTGCCTTTAGCCTGATTTCTTCCTGATGTATAAGAAGAACTGGACTTGTGCTCATCAAATGCAGGTGGGAGTGATGTACTAACAAAACCCAGACATGGATGACTTAAAAGCAGATGTTGATGTAGGCGGATTTGAGGTTGCTTTCTTGTACATTCCCATGAAGACAGGGAAGACATTTTTGACATAATGCAGGATGAGTTACAGGAAGAAAAGTAAAAGGACTCCTAGAAGCAGAGAAAATAGCAGGAGGAGATGATAAAGACAGAAAGTGGTAGAAAGCCAAAGCAATTTTTTTTTAAGAAAACAGAAAGCACTGATATAATAGTTGCTTGGTTCTCTTTCTATATATTTTCGTATCTCAAATTCAGTTTGTCCTATTCCGTATATTTATGCTGACCTTTTTTAGTTTGAGAAATATTTTTATTACCTCCATCATGGAAAAAATATGAATTACAGTAGCTGGAATGTGACCTGAATGAAAGTAAGAGGAAAGGAGAACCCAAGTAATGTCTTACCTCCTCATTCTGATAACCACACCCTCCAAATGACAAAGTTTAATAGAATTAAAGGTGGGAAAAGTTGTCTTTTTTAAAAGTTTAAGGTTAATTTTCCTTTTAAAAGCAGAACAGAGTACACATGAATTTGAAAAAATTAACGTAATATTTTTAGAGGTGCCATCAATATCAAACACCATTACTGATCTGTTTTTTAGCATGTCACACCTGGTAGTCAGACAAAAAAAGTCAGCTTGAGAGCTGGGGAAATGCATAAACACTTATACAATTAATATGTATAATAATATCTGGAATAATTAGTACTATATAAAAATTAACTTTGACACAAGCAAGGTTGCAAATATTTCATTAAGAAACAGTTCATTCTTCTTCATGTCCATTATTTTTCCTAATTTAACACTATTTCCAGTTCACATTGACCTCTTATAGGTAAAGGCCAATCCTTCTGCCAGACACACTTTACACACTGAGTTCTCAGAAACACAGCAAACGAGAGCAATGGAGAAATGAAAAGGACAGAATTGAGGCCATAAGGGGAAAAGAACCACAGTCTACAAATGAGCCAGAACAAACCAGGAAGGGGCGGGAGGTTAGTCACTAGGCAAAAAAATGATCATTACGGTCCTGACAAAAATAGGAACAGGAGGAAAGTTTTTCAGATGTAAAGTTGAAAGTGATTTATAAATTGCTAAGCAATGTTAAATTCCGATTACCCTCATGAGAGAGCACAGCACTTCTGCCCATAAATACAGTGACTGGAGGGGCATTAATGGTTGGAAGAAACTTTAGCACTGAGGGTAAAGTACAGGGTATTTCTATGTTCTATTCCTAATTCCTGGCCATTCTCTGGGTGCCAGTGTTTTTCCTGAGCTTTCCTCATATGGTTTGACAGAGTTCAAAGAACAGAACTATCACATGTGTTCATCAAATTCCAGCCTTTCTTGGTGGTGTTGTTTCACAGTCAGGGAAAGGTAAGCGTAGATGCTATTACAGATGGTCCAGAGGGTGACCCTGCAAAGCCGCCACCTGATTGTGGGTATGCAAGGATGTCCCTGTACTTCTGTGGAGAAACAGTAAGTGATTTCCCTTGGTGCCTGTCAGTGAGTAACTGCCCCTCCGCACTAGCAGCTTGCTAGCTGCTAGAGTGGAGTGTAGTGAGGTGGGAGAGCGTCACAGGAAACAGCGCTTACGGAGCCCTGCAGACAGGGCAAGGAACATGGAGAGTATCCTAAGCGTCTTGGGAAGCCACTGGAAGATGGTGAAGTGGGGAATAGCAAGATGGGATTTGTACTTTTAAAAAGATCCCTAGAGTTACTCTGTGGCGGGGAGGCTGGGGGAGGGCAGGGGCAGCAGGCAGATGGGGTTGGGCGTGGTTGCAGCTGTGCAGGTGTGGGAGGGCGGGACAGGCCGGAGGAGGTGGATTCCAACCACACTCTGGAGTCAGAAACAGGAGGCTTTGCAGATCACCTGCATGCAGGGTATAAGGGAAAGTAAAGAATCGTGAGTCTTTGGCTTGAACAACTGGAAAACAAGTAGAAATGCAGGATTGAGGGAGAAAATCATAAAGTTAGTTTGGAACATGTTAATTCAGAAATGTCATGAAGATCAGAGAAACCGACAGTTGAACAGCTGAGTCTGCAGTGTGGAGAGGGATTGAGACTAGAGAACCTCCTTCTATGCAACTGCCGAGGTCTATGGGAATCTCTTAGGATGTCTTAAGCAAACTGTGATCGTATTTGTTAAATATCTACCTACTGTATTACCAGATGCTGTAGGGATAAGAATTGCTGAGAAGCCAAGGATATAGTAACTGCTCTCAGAGAGCATACATATATGGGAAAAAATATGTATAATATGTTGAGTGCTAAATGAATAATACAGGAAAAACAAAAACAAAGGAGAACTGGTTGGGAGGCCACAGCAAGAAACAGTAAGCATGAAATTCAGGAGAACTGAGTTTTATTCTTAGCCCCTTGCTGGCTGTGTAAACTTGAGCAACACTTTTAGGCTCCCTAAGCCTTGGTCTCTTCATGCTAAAATGGGCACACCGCTGCCATCCTCAACATGCTGACATAACATGCAATGGCAAGTGCTTTGCCAGTGTAAGACTGGCATCACCAAGGACAGGAGCAACCAAGCAGACTTGCTGGAGAAGGTGGGATTTAAGATAGGCCTTAAAGAACGGGTAGAATTGAGAACAATGGAGATGGCAAATGAAGGCAATAAGTTTCCCCCACAGCACAACCCTATTTATGAAACTCAGTATATTAATCTTTGAAATGGGTCTCAAGTAAATTGAGATAAGTGATTATGTACTTTTCAAAATGAAAGGAAAAAAATGATAATTTACCTTCATTACCATCCAGTGAACCAGAAGTCACCACAGAAAGAATTTGCAGCCCACTAAGGCTTAATATATAAGCTCAATATATAGTGATACAAATATAGAGAGAATAGAGTTACACATATAGAGAGACAATATATAGTTACATATATAGACCATATATATTAAATGTATATAGTTTAATATATATAAGTTTAAGCTATATAAGGCTCAATATATCACTATGTAAGTTCTTGATAGAGTTCTAGTGTAAAGAATAAAAACTCTATTTCTTGGAGGTCAAAGTGAACCTGGCCATTAGAACGTAGTAAAACATGAAGGTTGCAAGATACAAGTGGGTTCTGTTCAGGATTATCCCTGCAGTATACAGTTTTAATTTGCAAACCTTCTTTTATAGGCATTTGCGCAATGGTTTACAACTTCAAGGTAATCGATCCTCCTGAGAAAGAAGCCCCCGTCTGGATGTTCTACCTTGAACAGTACATTGAGGGCTGTGTCTGGGGCTACAGAGATGGAAATGTCAGCATAACACTCTCCCTGACTCTGTGAGAACAATTTCTCACAGTATGATAATGAAAATGCTATTTATTTGGAACCGGTCTACAGAAAACGTGCAGAAGACTTAATTGAGGTTGCACCATAGAATGTGACTATTATCAGCCTTAACAACATTACAATTACTAGTGCATCTGACGGAAACTGGGAGGGGAGAAGGGGGGAAGAGAGTGAGGCGGAAGTGGCGTCGGTGGTCTAGGGAACTGTTCCATTCCATTGGAGCTTCTTAATACCATTTGATATTGTAATCATGTGTTCTCATGATTATATATAATCATGCATATTATTTTGATCATTTTTAAAATTAAATATAATAGAAAAACAAATCCTTGCTGAAGTAAATAACACCTTTGTGAAGTCAGTGGTCATATTTCCTAACTAACCCAATCCTACCTCTGCTCTCTAAGTGGAAAGCACTTGTATATTTTACATAGTTGTGGAATGGTCACAACTGTGAATTCTGCTGTTTCATACCACTGAGGCAGACTCTGCACACTTCAGTACAGTACCTCTTAAAATGTGGTCCATGGACCACCTGCCACGGCATCACCTGGGGCCTCTGTTTATTAAAATATAATAACACCACCACATACTTAGACACCATCTGAGATGCACAGATTTCTAATAGTGGAATCCAGAAACCACACCTTTGACACACACCCCCAAGTGGTGTTTATAAACACAATGGAGCTAAGAATCATCGTCCTAGTGGTCTATTTCCCCCAAAGTATCCTCTCCTTGGGACCGTAAATAAGTTTTTTTTTGTAAAAACACAGAATTAAAAGTGAAGTCCCAACTCTATCCCAAAGCTCCCAAAATGAAGGGGCTTATTTGGGTTAGTTTGAATAGGTTTGGTTTTTGTTTTTAAGAATCATACAAATTTTCTAAAGCCTGATAACCACAGTGCTTCAAATTTATCCTTAAACAGAAGTTATGTTCGATATATTTTAACACCAGTGTAGAAAAGCACAAAAAGTACTAATGAATCAGAAAAGACTCAGACCACCATAAAAAACAAAAACCAACAACCTCAAGACCTCAGGCATGGCATTGGGGAGCCCCTGTGCTGTTCCAGTTTTTATGACACTAGTGGTTTGACTTGGAAAAGGCTTGGGAAGGAAAAGCCGTAATGGTCTGGGTAGCAGAGTAGTGGGACTCACTCAGGGCTGCCTGGGAAACTAGATAATTACCAACTAGTGTGGAAGTACATGAACATTTAAACAATTAGGAAGCCTGAACGAGTGCAACTAATTCACAGTAGCTGAACTCTTTAAGAGGTGATTATACCATAAGCTATAAAGGGTATGATTAATCCTTGCTTCTCTAACAAGTGAGAGGGATATGGGTGTGAGGGAAGTGGTGGGGAGTGGGGTGCACAGATGAGAGAAATAGGCATCTTCCACACTACTCCCAGAGTTATTTTCCAAAGGGTGACTCTGACCATGTCTCATCTGCATCAAAATGTTTCCACGATGCTTTATCACCTCCCAGATAATGTTAAAACTTCAGAATAAGAAATTTCCTTCACAATCTGTTTTATGCCTATCTGTCAACTCAAAGCTGTGACAAAAACTTGGCACCAGTAACACTCTCTCCACTCCTGTACTCACGGCAGACGTCACCAATCAATCAGGCTCTCTCTCCAATTGAGTGCAGAGTGATCTTATAATTATCACAACGTCCTAGGAAACTCCTGCCATTAAAATTAGTTTGCAAAAAAGCCAATACCTTCTTTCCTCTGTTCTAGGTAACACCAAACCACGAGTCCCCAAATCTGCTCTGATCTTTCTTTCTGAACTGGCCATTCCAACTACCTAGACTGTTTGTACTTGACTGCTAGGTAAATTTCTACTCATCTTTTAATAACTCAGTTCACACATCACCCCCTCCACAAAACTCTTAACTATGATTTTTTTATTCCAGGCTATTAGTGTTTGATCTTCTATACCCTCTGTAATGTTTTGTAAATATCACAGGAGACCATTTCCATTATGCTCTGTCATTACAGGCTGGCATGCCCTTCTCTTGGCTAAAATTTGGACTCCTTTAGAGATGCAGACTTCAACCTTTACAGCCTGCCATCTGGAGGTAAGCAGTGTATTGCTATAAGATCTCCAATTACTAACACAAAATAAAATATAGCCAGCATCAGTGGATTCCCACGTTTGGCCAGCAACCTTTACCAGTCACATGTTGGAGACCACATAATTACTCTGTCTTTATTCCTATTTGATAGCTCTTGATCTCAGATCAAGGCCTGGGTTGTACTCACTAGTTGAGAATCTGGCTTATGTAAAACAAAAAACCTGAGACTGGGTAATTTATAAGGAATAGAAATTCATTTTTTGCAGTTCTGTAGGCTGGGAAATTCAAGATCTAGGCTCCAGTAGATCTGGTGTCTGGCAAAGGCTTGCCCTCTGCTTCCAAGACAGCACCCCGATGCTGCATCCTCACATGGCAGAAAGAAGGGCAAAGGGCTTATTGAGATCCCTAGGGCCCTTTCATAAGGGTACTAATCCCATTCATGAAAGCAGAGCCCATGTGACTTAATCACCTCCTAAATGCCCCATCTCTTAATACATTGGGTCTTAGGTTCCAACAAATAAATTTTGGGGGAACACATACATTTAAACCATGCAGATGGCAGAAAGTGGCTTAAAACTTAGCCTCTGCGAGCAAGAAAGTACCCGCCTGCAAACTAAAAGATCCACAATCTATATACAAAACTATTTGCATACATAATATTTATGTATAATAATGAAATATAAATTATATGTTTAATCATGTTAATAAAAATGAAATAATCATATATATATTTAAAATTTCAAAATTTTATATAAACAAAAAAATAGAAAAGCTTCTACCAAAAATTAGCAAAAATTCATATATAAAGAGTTACTTTGCAGGACAAACTCCAAATGCTTAATAAACAGTGAGATACTTTTTATTTATTTTTAAATTTCAGAATATTATGGGTATACAAACATTTTGGTTACATATATTTCTTTGCACCACCCCAGCCAGAGCTATAAGCATGCCCATCCCCCACACAGTGTGCTTCGCACCCATTATTTGTGAACTTACCCATGCCCTCCACCACCCTTCCACCTTCCCTGCACCCGATGAATATTACTTCCATGTGCACACCTAAGTGTTGGTAAGATAGCACCAATTTGATGGTGAGTATATGTGGTGCTTGTTTTCCCATTCTTGTGATACTTCACTTCAAAGAAAGGGCTCTAGCTCCATCCAGGATAATACAAGAGGTGCTAGTTCACCATAGTTTTTTATGGTTCAGTGGTACGCCATGATATGTATATCATATGATATATATATATCACTTGGGTTGTTTCCACATCTTTGCAATTGTGAATTGTGCTGCTATAAACATTTGAGTGCAGATGTCTTTATTATAAAATGACTTTTTTTTGTTTCGGTAGATGCCTAGTTGTGGGATTGCTGGATCAAATGGTAGTTCTACTTTTAGTTCTTTGAGGTATGTCCATACTACTTTCCACTGAGGTTGTACTAGTTTGCAGTCCCACCAGAAGTGTATGAGTTTTCCTACCTCTCCACATCCATTCCAGCATTTATTACTTGGGGACTTTTTGATAAAAACCATTCTCACTGGAGTTAAGTGATATCTCATTGTGATTTTGATTTGCAGTTCCTTGATGATTAGAGATGTTGAGCAATTTTTTATATGTTTGCTGACCATTATTCTGTCCTCTTTTGCAAAGTTTCTGTTCATGTCATTTGCATACTTTTTAATGGGGTTGTTTGATTTTTTTTCTTGCTGCTTGTCTTAAGTTCTGTATAGATTCTAGTTATCAGCCCTTTATCGGATGTGTAGAAAGCAAACATTTTCTCCCATTCTGTAGGTTGTCTATTCACTCTAATGACAGTTTTCTTGGCTGTACAGAAGCTTTTTAATTTGATAAGGTATCATTTATTTATTTTTGCTGTTGCTGTGATTGTTTTGGGGGTCTTCTTCATAAATTCTTTGCCCAGGTTGATGTCTATAGGAGTTTTCCCAACATTTTCTTCTAGAGTTCTTATGGTTTCATGTCTTAGGTTTAAGTCTGTTATCCATCATGAGTTGATTTTTGTGAGAGGTGAGTGGTGTGGATCCAGTTTCAATCTTCTGCTTGTGGCTATCCAATTTTCCCAGCACCATTTATTGAATAGGGATTCTTTTTCCCAATGTATATTTTTGTCTGCTTTGTCAAAGATTAGGTGACAATATGTGGATGGTTTTATATCTGGGTTCTCAGTCCTGTACCAAAGGTATATTTTTCTGTTCTTGTGCCAGTACCATGATGTTTTGGTTACTATAGCCTTGTAGTATAGCTTGAAGTCTGGTAGATTAATGCCTCTCAATTTGTTCTTTTTGCTCGCGATGGCTTTAGCTATATGGGGTCTTCTCTGGTTCCATACGAAGCATAGAATTATTTTTTCTAGATCTGCAAAAAATGATGTTGGTATTTTGATAGAAATTGAATTGATTCTGTAGATCACTTTAGGTAGTATAGGCATTTTACCAATATTGATTTTGCTGACCCATGAGCATGGTAGGGTTTTCCATCTGTTTACATCCTCTGCAATTTCTTTTGTCAGTGTTTTGTAGTTCTCCCTATATGGGTCTCTCACTTCATTAGTTAAATATATTCCTAGATATTTAATTTTCTTTGATGCTATTGTGAAAGGTGTTGTGTCTTTGATTTGATTTTTGGTTTGACTGTTATTGGCATATATGAAAGCTATGGATTTGTGTGCATTGATTTTGTATCATGAGACTTTGCTAAATTCATTTGTCAATTCCAGGAGTCTCTTGGTGGAACCTTTGGGGTTTTCTAGATATAATATCATATTTAGCAAAGAGTGAAAGTTTGACCTCTTCTGACCCATTTGGATACCCTTGATTCCCTGTTCTTGTCTGATTGCTCTGGCAAGGACTTCCAGCACTTTGTTGAATAGAAGTGGAGATAATAGGCAACCTTGTCTGGTTCCAGTTGTGAGCAGGAAGGCTTTCAATTTTTCCCCATTCAGTATGTTGGCTGTTAGTTTATCATATATGGCTTTAATAATTTTGAGGTATGACTCCTCTATGCCTATTTACTGAAGAGTTTTTATCATAAAAGTGTGCTGAATTTTGTCAAGTGCTTTTTCTGCTTCTATTGAGATCACATGGTCTTTGTTCTTGATTTTATTTATATGGTGAATTCCATTTATAGATTTGTGTATGTTGAACCGTCCTTGCATCTCTGGGATAAAGCCCACTGGGTCGTGATGAATTATTTTTTTCATGTGCAATTGAATTTTGTTTGCTAAGATTTTATTGAGAATTTTTGGATTTTTTTTAATTTTTTTATTTCAGGAAATTATGGTGGTACAAACATTTTGGTTACATGTTATGACTTTGCCACATCCCAACCATGATTTGAGACATGCCCTTCCTCCCCTACAATGATCACCACATCCATTAGTTGTGAGTTTACCCACCCCCAACCTCCCTACCTCCAAAGAATATTACTACTGTGTGAGCACCTTAGTGTTGATCAGTCAGTACCAGTTTGATGGTGAGTACATGTGGTGCCTATTCTTCCATTCTTGTGATACCTCACTTCAGAGGATAGGCTCAAGCTCTATCTAGGAAAATATAAAAGGTGCTAAATCACCATCGTTTCTTATAATTGAGTAGTATTCCATATATACAAATACTATATTTTATTAATCCACTATTCATAAGGGATATTGGTCTATAGTTTTCTTTTTTTGTTGTGTCCTTTCTTGGCTTGATATCAAGGTGATACTTGCTTTGTAGAATGAGTTGGGGAGGATTCTGGCTTTCTCAATGCTGTGGCATAATTTCTGCAGTATAGGTACCAGTTCTTGTAGGTATGAACCCCTCTGGCCTGGGACTGTTTGTATTGGAAGTTTTTTTTACTGCTGCTTCAATTTTGGTACTTGATATTGGTCTGTTCAGGAACTCTATTTCTTCCTGATTGAGCCTAGGGAGGCTGTGTGTTTCTAAGAATTTGTCCATTTCCTCCACGTTATGAAGTTTTGGGGCATAGAGATTTTTATAGTATTCAAAGATGATGTTTTGTATTTCTGTGATATCTGTTGTGACCTCTCCTTTTTCATGTCTAATTGAGCTTATTAGAGTCCTTTCCTTTCTACTTCTGGTCAGTCTAGCAAGAGGGCTATCAATTTTATTTATCTTTTCAAAGAACCAACTGTTTGTTTCATTAATCTTCTATACAGTACTTTTGTTCTTGTTTCCATTTAGTTCTGTTCTGATCTTAGTTATTTCTTTTATTCTACTGAGTTTAGAATTGGTTTGCTTTTCCTTTTCCAGTTCCTTGAGACAGTTCATTAGTTTGTTGATTTGTGATCTTTCACAATTAGTAAAGTTTTCCAAGCAATAAGAATTATTAGTGATAGTAAGGTGATATAATACTATAGTGGCTAATATTTACTGTGTGCTTACTCTGTGTCAGACATGTTTCATACATTTTACTTAATTATTTTCCCCAAATTCTTTAAAGCAGATACCTCATTACTCTACTTTCAGATGAGGAAATCAAAGTAGAGAGCACTCACTAAATACACACTTAGCGTGATGTTTAATTTTATATGTCCACTTGACTGAGCCACAGTGCCTAGATAATTGGTCAACATTATTCTGGATGTTTCTGTGAAGGTGTATTTTGGATAAGATTAACATTTAAATCAGTGGACTTTAAGTAAGACAGATTGCCTTCCATACTGTGGGTGGGCTTTAACCAAGAAATGGAAGGCCTGAATAGAACAAAGACTGGCCTCCCCTGAGCAAGAAGGAATTATGCCCCCAGACAGCTTTTGGACTTGAACTACAATTCTTCCCTGAGTCTACAGCCTGGCAGCCTACCCTACCAAATTTTCACCTGGACAAACCTCCACTATTTGCACTATTGTGTAAGCCAATTCCTTAAAATCTCAACCTCAATCCTACGCTCTTCTCTCCCCTCCTTTCTTTGCATATATCTAAATGCACATTCATATATACATGTACATGCACACGTGCATGCACGCACACACACACACACACACACACACACACACACACACACGTCCTGCCAGTTCTGTTTCTCTGGAGAATGCTTACTAACACACTATGCACTTAGTAAGTCGTAGAGCCAGGTTTCAAACTTAGATTTTCTGATTCTTACCCTTCACCACTACCCTTTATAGCTACCCTATAAATGCTTTGTTGATATTAATTTGTGTAACCTATTGGGATAATAATTTGGCTATATACATTATGAGCCTTTTAAAAGTTCATGCATTCTAGGAATTTCTTCTAAGTAAACAGTCAAATTCAGATGAAGATTTATGTACATAGCACTTTTCTTAGAGTAAGAAAACTTGGATTCATTTAAATGTCCAATAGTGAGAACACTAAATAAATTATGATGCATACACAGAGTAAATATTAGACCATTATTAAATTATGTTTCCGAAGAACAATGCCATGGGGAATTACTCAGGAGATAGTATCAAATTTTTAAAACAAGCTAAATCATTATATATATGGTATGATCTGAATTATGTTAAAAATGAATGTGTATGCATAGATATACAGAGCAAAAACTGGAGATAATTGTATCAAAAAGTTCATAGTGTTTAATTTCTGGATAGAAAGTTAGTTTATATAAACCTAACTTATAAAATTAATTTTTTTTGTTTTTGTGGGAGGTTTTGGCCAAGGCAACAAAAGGTAGCTATGAGACCCACAGGTTTTTGTGAGAGATATTAGGAAAAACAAGGTTTCTAGAGTCTGAAAACCTGTATTCCTATTGATGTTTCTTTACCTAATTAATATCTGTGGGAACTTCAACAAGTCACTTACCACGTTTAAGCCTCAGTTTCCTCAATGATAAAATGGAGGTAGTCCACATACCTACCCAGTTACTTCCTAGCAAGCAGGAAGAGAGAGAATTTTGGCACTGAATGGTGCTAATTTATACTCATTGTTTTATAAAAAGTACAAAGCACAATTTGTGATGATTTTGTAAAAGCTCTATTAAGATGTAATCCACACACCACACAGTTAATTTTTTAAAGTGTACAATGCAGTGGTTTGTAGTATGTTCTGAGTTGTGAAACCACCAACACAATAGAATATTTTTGACACTCAAGAAAGAAATCCATGCCCATTAGCAGTCACTCCCCATTCTCTACTCTTCTCAGCCCCTGTAAACCACTAAACTATTTTATTTCTCTATAGAGTTACCTATTGGGGACATTTCATATGAATGGAATCATACATTATGTGTCCTTTTGTGTCTGGCTTCTTTCAATTAGCATACTATTTTCAAGGTTCATCCATGTTATAGCAAGTATCAGTACTTCATTCCTTTCATTGTCAAATAATATTCTACTATATTAAAATACCACACTTTATTCATTGGTTATTTGGTGCACATTTAGGTTGCTTAAACTTTTGAGCTATTATGAATAATACTTCTATGAACATTTGTGTATGGGTTTTTGTGTAAACATATTTTTTTGTTCTCTTTGGTAAATAGGTAGGAGTGAAACTGCTGAGCCATATGGCAACTCTATGTTTAACATTTGGAAAAATTGCCAAACTGTTTTCCAAAGTGGCTATAACATTTTATAATACTACCAGAATGTATGAGGGTTAAAATTCTCCTTGATGATTTTTTAAGTTACATATGTTTGAATTATTTTCTTAGTGGTTGCACCAAGACTTTCAAAATGCATCTTAACTTTTATACTAACTTAATTTCAGCGAGACATGGAAACTTCATTCTTATATAGTTTATTCCCTCCTGTCCTTTTTGTTTTATTATTGTTATACATATCACATGTATATACATTACAAGCCTCATAAGACATTGTCGTAATTATTATTTTATATAATTTTATGTCTTTTAATGAAGCTGAGAGGAGGGCAAGTATATATTTATAAAGTTTGTAATATTAACCTTATTATTTGCTATTTCTAGTTCTCTTTATTTCTTCTTGTATATTTGAGTTTCCATCTGATGTAACTTCCTTATTCTAATATAGCTTAGTTCCCATCCACCAGCTCCGTGTTGTTATTTTCAAATATATTACATGTCTACACATTATAGGCCTAACAATACAACTGTATACTACATTATTTATGCAATTTCCTGTAAAATCAGTTAAGAGAAGAAAGAAGATGAAATATTCAACTATACAGTCTTTTATAATTACCTACAAAATTGCCTTTACCAGTGTGCTTTGCTTCTTTCTGTGGATTTGAATCTGAATATGCTATCACTTGCTTTCAGCCTGAAGAATTTCCTTTAGTATTTCTTCTTAGATGTGTCTGATAGCAACAAATTCTCTCAGTTTTTGTTCATATGGAGTGTCATTATTTGACTTTAATTTTTGAAAAAGAACTTTGCTGAATGTAGAATCAGTAGTTAGCACTTGTTTTCCTTAAGCACCCTGACTATATTATCCCAATCCCTTTTGGCCTTCATTGCTTCTCTTGAGATGTCACCTGTTAATCTTATTGAAGCTCCCTCGTTCTGTGGTTTGACTGTTCCCTCGAAAACTCACGTTGAAATTTAATTGTTATTGTGATGGTATTAAAAGGTGGGACCTTTAAGAAGTGATTAGGTCATGAGGGTTCTCCCCTTATGAATGGATTAATGCCATTATCATGGGAAAGGGTTAGTTATCACAAGAATTCAGCCGTCTTTTTCTCTCTGTCTTGCACACTCGCACCGTCTCTTACCATGTCATACCTTCCACATGTTATAATGCAGCAGGAAGGCCCTCACCAGATGCAGTCCCTCAATCTTGGACTTCCCAGCCTCTGGAACCATGAGTCAAATAAACTTCTATTCCTTATAAATAATATTTTTCATCAGATTTGGAAAGTTTTCAGACATGATTTAAATATTTTTCTTCTCTTTTCTCTATATTCTCCTTCTGTAACTTGCATTATGCATATTTGTTGTGCTTAATATTGTCTCATGTTTCTCTGAGGTTCTGTTTATTTTCTTTTTTTTTTTTTTTGGTCCCTGTTGTTCAGACTGTATAATCTCTATTGATCTGTCTTCAAGTTGCTGATTGTTTCTTCTACCAGCTCATATCCACAGTCGAGACCTTCCAGTAAATTTTTCATTTCAATTATCATATTTTTCAATTTCACAATTTCCATTGGGTTCTTTTTTTATAAATTTTATCTCTTTATTAATACTTTACATGTAATAAGACATAATCGAAATGCATTCCATCAATCTGTAAGCATATTTTCCTTTATTTCTTTGAATATATTTATGATCTCTGCTTTAAAGTCTTTGTCTGCTAAATTTAGGCTCCCTTCCAGGACACTTACCTATTTCTTTGCATATCTCACTTAATTTTTATAGATGACTGAACTTTTCCAATAATATAGGAACTGTGGATACCAAACCACTACCACCACTGCCCACTTTCTCAGGATTGTTATTGTATTCTTGCTTGCATTTTATTTGTGGACTATTTCATTGAAGTCTGTTTCCTCCACAATGTGAAACCTCTCATATCACTACTCAGAGGGTACAGCCTTGAGCAGGCACACAGTCTTCCTGGATATCTGAGCTAGAGTATACATTTCAGTATTACTCACAGCTGTCAGTCTATATTAATTGCTACCTAATTTCTTTATTATTTTTGACAATGCACTGGTGCATAAGTGGCTCCACTGACTTATCCAATTAAGGCGGGGCCCATTTTCAAGAGTTTTATCAGTCTTTGAGGCTTCTCAGACTCAGAAGGACTCTTCTTAGCTATCTTTTTTTCTCTCTGTTAACTTTTTAGTCAGTCTACCATTTTACTTGTTGATATGAGTATCATCGATCTACCAGCCTGATGATAAGAGTATCATGGAACTATCAGCCTAAGGGCACCACCACTAATTGGTCACCCCCAAGATCTTCACTGTTTTTTATAATACCTCTAAGCATGAACTTCCCCATCCTTTGTTCCAAATAAAGTAAGTCCCCTTAGAGAGATCTGTGGATCTCTCCATTCTTATGGCCTGCCTATCTCATTGAGCACAATCTCCATTTCAATGCAATGGAGCTAGGCATGGGGACAGTGGCTGCTTCTCCCAGAGTGACACCCTTGTTCTATGAGTAGGGCTTTGGGCAAGGATGGTAGCCCCTGGTGTCACCTTGCTCTGCTGGAGTGGAACCCCCACCCTATAAGCAAGATGGGGTGGGTGCTTCAGGGCCTAGGATTCTTGGCCTGTCATGCCTATGTACAGCTCCTACCAAAGGAGTAAGCACTGGGTGGGGGAAAGGAGACCAGTCTCCTGCAAAGCTGGAGAGACAGGGGATGAGAAATGCCAGTGGCAGGCCCTCCTGGGGTAAAACAGTAGCTCTAGACTAGGAGCTATGGAAGAAAGAGACCCATCTTCTTGGCTGCACATGCCTGGAGTAAAGTTTCTATCACACTGAACTGGGGATGGAAGAAGTAGAGGGAACAGATTGTGGTTCAAATGTCACAGAATCTCACTGTTCTTGTCAAGGCTTAGTAGATTTTTCAGTGTCTCTACATTTTCTTTATGTCATTAGGAAAATTTCCAAAGATTTTTAATTTTTAAAAATAATTTTCAGCAATGAAATGGTTGTTTCACTGGAAAGAGGGTCCACTGTGCTGCTTATACCACCATTCCAGAAGTCAATCAGATTGAGTTTTACAAGAAAGGAAAAGTCGTGAATACGTTGAAGTCAATAGCACTCTGAAAAAATCATAGTGCGTGACTTCAGATTGTTCAAATGAGGAGTGAGTACATTTAAAGGGAATGTCTTATTGTTGACATCTTTTAATATTGGTGGTATATGCCACTGCTCTTGCTCATAAACTTGGTTCACCAACAAAAGGAAAGAATGCCACCGAAATGCAGCTGAGAGTCGATCCAGAATTCTCTCCCACCTTGGAAATGAAACCCTTAATACCTAGCTGTGGGAGTTAGCCACTCTGATTACAAGCATCTGCTAGAGGCTGCAGAGAATAAGGCAAACAAACAATTCCACTTAAACATCTCAGAATCTGAGTCCTATAAATTTGGGGCCTAAAAGCCTAACAAATCCACTTTGAAATCTCACGACTGAAATATCACATGCAAAAACAATACATTCCTTTCAATGGAAGCTCTTCAAGGCAACAATAAAAGGCCCATAGAGAAAAAAGTAAAAAATCTTTTAGGAAAAAAAAAAATTGGTAAACAAGTAACTTAAATGTCAGACAGAAAATGCAAGGTTAGGCCATTTGGAAGCTTGTAATTTATTTAACATCAAGATCTCAAAATCAATTTTTTACTTTACCTCAAGTTAGAGAAGTTATCACAGCATAGGGGCAACATATTGGAAAAACTTCATTCTCCAAGTACTGTAATTTAGCTACAGAATGCTTACCTAATGGCAGACAAACAGCAAGGAGTAGTACAAGGAATTACAGTAATAAAGGTATGGCAGACTGAAAATGCAAGAAAAGACTTCAAGAGCTACTGCTGAGAAAGCAGCCTTGGCAGGGAGCGGGCTGAGAAGGAATCAGCGTGGCATAAACAGGCACTTCCTCAGAAGGCGCAGATGCACCACCACCCCCTAAGGAATCAGCTCTGGAGAAGAACATTAGCATCATCTCAGGAAGCCAGAAGGACAAGATCTCCTCTTTGTTGCATCTCAGGGAGAACCTTCCAGAAAGTATCTGGAAACAAAAGCCCCTCTACTTTAACAGGAGCCATCGCCATGATGGCAGGAGTTTGATATCTGAGGACAGAGCTCTCAACTCTGATTTTGATCCTCTTCCACTGTATGTATTTCCTCCAGTTTCCTCACTGAGAGTTTAGCCATAGTCTTTTTTAAGGATGTAAAGCCAGCAGAGTTATTTAGGGTTGGTACTTAAAGGTCTAACTATCTGCCTACTTCACAATCTTCATCCTGATAGGCCACCAGGCACCAACTCTGCAGCCACAGGGGGCTATGTGCAGTGTGGTCTTTGGCCTCCACAGCTGGACTAGCTCCTGTGCCTGTAGGGCCCTTTAAGTCTCATCTGCCAAGTTAAACCCTATTGTTTTTAAGGCTCCTCTCAGGCAGCCTATTGTGGAGGTGGTCCACGCTGGCATCAAGTTAGAGCTATCTCCTCTGAGCTCACCCAGTACCCGGGCTTCCTTCTGGTACATCACTATGTTACAATCCTCCTCTCTAGACCAGTGTTCTCAAGTTTTAGCACTCCTCATGATCACCTGGAAGGCCTCTTAAAATAAGATTGCTGGGCCCCATTCCCAGAATATCTAATTAAGTAGATCTGGGGTGGGACCTAAAAATGTGTATTTCTGAAAAGTTCCAGGTGATGTTTACGTAGCTGGCTCAGAATCCCACCTGAGAACCACAACTCTAGGTTACAAGGTCTTTGCCTACAAATGCCAAATTCTCTATGCATTTTTGTGCCACCAGCATATATCCAAATGCCTAGAACTTAGCAGCTTCCTTAAGTGCCTGTTAAATGAAGATTAGATCAACAAAGCTGAGAAATACTGGCATATATCACTTCACACACTAAAGAAAGTGAAGTAACATAAATATAGCTACTCAAAAATGGTAGCCATCCAAGGTAACCATTCCACACATGAGAAAGATCTACAGGCCCTTTCTGATTAGTAAATTATCAACTCAATTTTTATGGCTGTCACTTGTAGATATAAATAGACACCACACAACAATAAATCAAGCAAAGAACCAAAATTGAAAAATTCGGAAGTACCTAGGCTTCTGACACAGGCATATTTCTATTCCCCTGAGGAGTTAAAGGTGCATTAATTAACCCAGAATTAACTTGTCTTTGTATTATACTTACTAAGAGTCCTGATCTTGAGCTCACTTCATCAGCTCCTTGGTTTTGTTCATTGTTGCTCAGCAATTCTGTGGTCCTCCTTGGGTCCTCTAACTCCCTAAATGAGTGTGAGAGCTTGATACCATCCCCAGGTATTTCCAGGTAACCTTCTCAGGGTACCTCAGGGTGGATGACTCAGCATTTTTTTCATTTTTTTTTTTTTCTTTATAACAGGACATTAAACACCACTGACATAGTTTTAAAAAAATAATTGCAAATTCTGTATCAGTCTTCTACTCAGAACTACCCAATGGCTTTATTTCTTATCTCGAATAAAGCCAAAATCATCCGAATAACTCCTAAGGCCCTACATATATCATCTTGCCCCACCCCCATCCATTTCCCCTCTGTTTTCAAAGCCTCTCACTGTCTCTCAATCCCTCTGCCCCAGCCACACTGGCCTCTTTGCTGTATCTACTGCAGGGACTTTGAAACTTATGCTTCCCTCTGCTCAGAGACTCTTCCCAGATATTCACAGGGCTCCCTCACTCATCACTTTTGGGTCTTTACTCAAGTGTCACCTCCAAAAATTATAATCCTTCCCCAACATTTTCTACACTCCCCCTTACTTGCTTTATTCTTCTCCATAGTGCTCATCACCATCTACATATTAAATATTTTACTTATTTCTTTATTATCTGTCTCCCCCACTATAATATAAAATGCATAAGGGCAGTGATTTTCATCTCTTTTTTTCCTTGATATATTCATTAGTGCCTAGAAAAGTTAGAGAAATTCTTGGCACATAGCAAGTACATATGGTGGACACACAGAGATGCACTGCCCAGAAACCCCTTCAAGGACAGATTTGCTGCCCAACTCTGGGGACTGTGATCAGCTAAAGGCTCCCAAAGGTTAGCTCCTTCAGGCTCTGCCTCTACTGCAGAGAGCTGCCTTGCCCAGGGTCACACCCATCCTAGGGAAGACCCCACCCAGATTCTGTCAGTTGGGCCTTGGCACAAGTCACTTTAACAGGAAATGTTGACTCTAGAGCCCCACCCATTGGTCTGGAATTTGGTGGGGCCTTTAACACCCTTTGATTTCTTCCTCTTCCCAAACCAGTTCTCCTCCCTTTCTTTCACAAGTGTTGATCCCTAATAAATATACTGTGTACCAAGTCTGTCTCAGTAGCTGCTTCTAGAGACCCCAACCTGTAACAGCACTCAATAAATACTTGCTAAGTGAATGAATAAAGGAATAAATATGCCCCTGTATCAGGAGTGGCCCCACCATTATTCCAGCCTGGGGTGCCTGGCATGATTCCCAAGAACACAAGCAGCTTGACTTCAGAAGAAGGAATATCAACAGGTAAAGACAGCAGGGAACTTCAGGCATAGGGTCCAGGCCTGGGCCACAAGAAAGCCTAGAGAAGTCTCGAGTAGCTTGCGAAGGCGTGAGGGGTAGAATGATGGAAAATAATGTGGAAAGCCATGTTCTTTTCCATTGTTTCAGTAGAGCCCTTGATGGCTGAACTGGAAGAGCCTTGATCTCTATTAAAACCAGAGCCTCAACTATTAGCAACAAGAATATTGGTTCCCCATTCCTCCAGGAAAAGAAAGACCCAGTGGCATGCAGAATAATGCCCTCTCCTCCATGTTCACATCCTAATCTCCTAATCCCTGGAACCTATAAATATGTTACTTTACATGGCAAAAGGGACTTTGCAGATGACATTCAGTTAAAGACTCTGAAATGGGGAGATTATTCTAGAGTATCTGGGTAGATCCAATGTCCAGAGGGAAACTGGAAGTTGCTACATGGCTTGCTTTGAAGATGGAGGAAGGGGGCATGAGCCAATGATATAGGCAGCCTCTAGAAGCTAGAAAAAAAGAAAAAGAAAACAGATTTTCCTCAAGAGCCTCCAGAAGGAACACAGCCATACTGACACCTTAATTCTAGCCTAGGGAAGTCCATTTAGGACATCTAACCTCTAAAACTGTGGGACCACAAATTTGTGTTGTTTCAAGCCATGAAGTTTGTGGTCATTTGTTACAGCAGCAATAGGAAACTAATATAGGCCCATTCTTCAAAAGATAATCACTTAATGTTCTCTCACTTCAGGGAGAGAGAAAATACCTGTCTTCTACACCAAAGACCAACACCTTTCCCACAGACTAAACCAATGATTCTTTACATACAAATGCATATACATAATATGCGTGCATTCCAACAAACATGGTTTTCTTATAAAGAAATGACAGGTTAAACATTCTTATTCTAGCAACCGTGTGTGTTTGCTTCTATATACATATATGTTGACATTTCAAGAGTACCAACTTTGTATCAGGATTATACCTGGCCCTTTGAGTATATTATTTATTTCACTTTATACCCATCATAGCCCTGTGGGGTACATATTACTCTCTACACCTCACAAAGGACTAAACATAGGGTCAGGGAGATCAAGCATGTCCAAAGTCAAGACTCACATACCCATTGGTCTACCGCTTCCCAATTCCATTATTCTGCCTCTGACGGATTTAGGGAATTCTCACTATAAGCTCCTTCCTGCCTCTTAAGCATTACATCTTTCCATTGTACCCTCTATTCTACAACCACAATCGAATCCTTTCTACTTAACCCACATGGCTTCCAACTCTTTGTATTTTATACATGCTGCCTATTCTACATAGAATTCTCTTCCCCTTCATCTTTGTTTGGTGTACTCCTACTTATCCCTGAGGTCTTGGCGTAAACATGAATTCCTCCAAGAAGCCTCTCCCAAGTCCAAGCCCTAAAAAGGTCAGATGTTCTCATTAAGTATTTTTATAGTATTCTATCCTTCCCTAGTCATTTACAAGGAATATCATATTTTACAAGCTACTACTTACTAGATGGTATCTAGCCCCCTTCTTCTATCCCTAAGATATAACTTCCATGAAGTCAAGAATCACTTTAATCTTGTTCGCTACTATGTGTTTAGTGCATACTACAAAGCCATGATAGAAATATAACACTGATTATGTAATTGGATAGGAGTGAAAATACTTCTGAGTTTAGTTATTGGAAAAGTAAACATACTAAGTTATACAGTATAACAAATGGCTCTTAGGGCATTCAACTGTTAAGTAAAAGAAAAATGCTCCTTTAGTGTTTTCTTGTTTTAGCCATTTTAAAATGATAGTCCCAAAGAGGAACCTCTGGGTTTGACCTGGGCAAGATTACATCATTTATTGTAAGCCCTGAGTCATATAACCAATGATAGGGACATGCATGAGGTTTTATCCTTTTATTTATTTCCTAAAGCTAACAGTGAAAAAAAAACTCTTTTTAACTTTCATTCTGTTTCACCAAAGTTAAGTACCTAAGGAAACAGTCTTTTCCACCCCATTTGGTTGCCACTCCATGATCCAGGGGTTTAAAGAGCAAGATCCATAAAAACTATTCTGTAAAAGTAGGAAAAGGAAAACTCCTATTCCAGGACACAAAGATCCTGCTATTATACCAGCATAAGGTGTAGTGTATACACTTTCAATGATTTTTTGTTTGATTAACAGAGCATTAACAGAGTACAACAGTGATAGTGGTAATGACAGTATCAGAGCTCATACTTCCTATGTGCCATGAACTATGCATTGTATGCACATCAATTACTCCTCACCATAGACCTAAGAGGAGGATACTATTATTGTATGCATTTTACAGATAGGGAAACCGAGCTCAAAGAAAATAGAGGAACTTCAAATCAAGATATTTTTTACTCCAAATCTTGTGCTCTCGGCTACTATAGTTCTTCCCATGATAAGAAATTTCTGATCTGCTCACTCACTGAATTTCCTTCTTAGCATATCAGTTCTTCAGTGTGAGCATTGGCTTCATCACAGAGGGTGACTACCCTAAGGATTCTATTTTTTTTTATTTTTATTTTTTGCTGTTCCTTTATTTTTTTATTTCAAAGTATTACAGGGGTACAAATGCTTTTGGTTACATGGATCGCCTTGCATTGCTTAAGTCAGGGTTATAGGCATGCCCATCACCCAGACAGTATTTGTGGCACCCTTAAGGAAGGTTTTCACCTATCCCATCTCCTCCTTCCCCCCTCCCCCTGTTTGATTTCCAGTGATTTATACTTCTCTCTATGCACATGTGTGCTCATTAGTTAGTTCTACCTTAGTAGTGAGTACATGCGGTGTTTGTTTTTCCATTTTTTAAAAACTTCACTTAGGATAATGGTCTCCAGTTCCATCCATATTGTTGTAAAAAGCACTAAGTCATCCTTCTTCATTGCTGAAAAATATTCCATAGTATACATACACCACATTTTGTTAATCCACTCACTTATTGATGGGCACTTGGGTTGATTCCATACCTTTGCAATTCTGAATTGTACTGTGATAAACATTCAAGTGCAGGTGTCTTTTTGATAAAATGACTTCTTTTCCTTTGGGTAGGTACCCAGTAGTGGGATTGCTGGATCAAATGGCAGGTCTACTTTTAGCTCTTTGAGGAATCTCCATACTATTGTCCATGGAAGTCATGCTAATTTGCAGTCCTACCAATAGTGTATAGGCATTCCTTTCTCTCTGCGTCTACACCAGCATCTATTGTTTTTGGACTTTTTAATAAAAGCCATTCTAACTGAGGTAAGATGATACCTCATTGTGGTTTTAATTTGCATTTCACTGTTGGTAGTGACGTTAAGCATTTTTTCATATGTTTATTGGCCATTTATCTATCTTCTTTTGAAAAGGTTCTGTTCATGTCTTTTGCCCACTTTTAAATGTTTTTTTTTTTTTTAAATTTTTCCTTGCTGATTTGCTTGAGTTCTTTGTAGATTCTGGTTATTAGATCTTTATCAGGTGTATGGCATGTGAATATTTTCTCCGATTCTGTAGGTTGTCTATTTGCTCTGTTGATTATTTCCTCGGCTGTGCAGACACTTTTTAGTTGAATCGAGTCCCATTTATTTATTTTTGTTGTTGCTTTGATTGCCATTGGGGTCTTCTTCATAAATACTCTGCCTGGACTGATATCTAGAAGAGTTTTTCCAACATTTTCTTTCAGAGTTCTTATGGTTTCATGCCTTACATTTAAGTCTTTTATCCATCTTGAATTAATTTTTGTGAGTGGTGAGAGATATGGATCCTCTTTCATTCTTCTGTGTGTGGCTAACCAGTTGTCCCAGCACAATTTGTTGAATAGGAATTCTTTTCCCCAGTGTATACTGTTGTCTGCTTTGACAAAGATTAGTTGGCTGTATGTGGATCGTTTGACATCTGGGTTTTCTGTTCTGTTCCACTGGTCTATGTCTTTATTTTTGTGCCAATACCATGCTGTTTTAGTTCAAAGTCTCGTAATGTGATTCCTCCAGATATGTTCCTTTTGTTTTAGATTGCTTTGGCTATCTGGGCTCTTTTCTGGTTCCAAATGAACCATAGAGTAATTTTTTCTAGATCTGTGAAATATGATGTTGGTATTTTGATGGACATTGCATGGAATCTGTAAATCACCTTGGGTATTATGGACATCTTAGCAATGTTGATTCTGCTGAACCATGAGCAAGATATGTATTTCCATTTGATTGTCTCATCTGTGATTTCTTTCCTCAGTGTTTGTTAGTTCTCTTTGTAGAGATCTTTCACCTTCTTGGTTAAGTATATTCCTAGGTATTTCATTTTCTTTGTAGCTATTGTAAATTGTATTGAGTCTTTTATTTGACTTTCACCTTGAGTATTGTTGGTGTATAGGAATGCTAGATTTGTGTACATTGATTATGTAATCTGAGACTATGCTGAATTTATTTATTAATTCCAGGGGTCTCTTGGTGGAATCTTTGGAGTTTTCTAGATATAACATCATATCATCAGCAAAGGGCGATATTTTGACCTCCTCTTTTCCCATTTGGATACCCTTAATTTCCTTCTCTTGCCCAATTGCTCTGGCTAGGACTCCCAGCACTATGTTGAATAGGAGTGGTGACAACAGGCATCCTTGTCTGGTTACAGTTCACAGTGGGAATGCTTTCAACTTTTTCCCAATCAATATGATGCTGGCTCTGGGTTTGTTCATATGTAGCTTTTATAATTTGGAGATATCTTCCTTCTACGCCAAGTTTGTTGGGGGTTTTTGTCATGAAGCGGTGCTGAATTTTGTCAAATGCTTTTTCTACATCTGTTGAGATGATCATATGATCTTTGTTTTTGTTTCTGTTTATGTGGTGAATTACATTTATTGATTTACATATGTTAAATGATCATTCCTTCCCTGGGATGAAGCCCACTTGGTCATGGAGGATTACTATTTTTTTTTTTTTTTGATGTGCTGTTGAATTCCGTTTGCTAGCATTTTATTGAGGATTTTTGAACCCATATTCATAAGAGATATTGGTCTGTAGTTGTCTTTTCTTGTGTCCTTTCCTGGCTTTGGTATCAAGATGATATTGGCATAGTAGAATGAGTTGGGGAAGATTCCTTCCTCCTCAATGTTATGGAATATTTCTTCAATATGGGTGCCAACTCTTCTTTGTAGGTCTGATAAAATTTGGCTATGAACCCATCCGGTCCAGGGATTTTCTTTGTTGGAAGATTTTTTGTTGCTGCTTCTATCTTTTTGCTCATTACTGATCTGTTCAGTGATTCTATTTCTTCCTGATTGATTATTGAGAAGTTGTGTGTTTCTAGGAATTTATCCATTTCCTCTATGTTTTTGAGTTTATGTGCATGGAGATTTTCATAGTATTCACAAATTATATTTTATATTTTTTTGGTATCAATTGTAATATCTTTTTCATTTCTGATTGAGCTTATTTGGGTCTATTCTTTTCCTGGTCAATCTAGCAAGAGATCTATCAATTTTGTTTATCTTTTCAAAGAACCAACATTTTCTTTTATTGATCTCTATTATTTTATTGTTTTTGATTTCATTTAGTTCTGCTCTAACCTTAGTTATTTCTTTTCTTCTGTTGGCTTTGGGGTTAGTTTGCTCTTCCTTTTCTAGTTCCTTGAAACGTGTCATTAGATTGTCAATTTGTGATCTTTCTGTCTTTTTGATGTAGGCATTTAAGGCTGTAAAATTTCCCCCTAGAACTGCTTTTGCTGAATCCCATAGATTTTGATAGCTCGTGTTCCCTTTGTCATTGAGTTCAAGGAATCTTTTGATTTCCATCTTAATGTCATTGTGGACCCAATAATCATTCAGTAGCAGGTTATTTAATTTCCATGACTTTGTGTAGAATTCAGTGTTTCTCTTGGAGTTAATTTATAGTTTTATTCCACTGTGGTCTGAGAAGATACATAGTATGATTTCTATTTTTTTGAACTTGTTCACCTATGTTTTATGGCCTAAAGTATGATCAATCTTAAAGAATGTTCCATGTGCTGATGAGAAGAATGTATATTTAGCAGTTTTGGGGTAAAGTGTTCTGTAATTGTCTATGAGGCCCATTTGTTCTAGAGTCCTGTTTAAGTTCAGTGTTTTTTTTTATTTATTTTCTGCTTGGATGATCTGTCCATTTCTGTCACCAGGTTGTTAAAGTCCCCAGCAATTATAATGTTGCTGTTTACCTCTTTGCTTAGATCAAGTAAGGTTTGCTTTACGAATCTGGGCGCTCCTGTATTAGATGCATAAATATTTAGGATTGTAATGTCTTCTTGTTGAATTGTTTCCTTTACCATTATATAATGACCATCTTTATCTTACTTTACTATTGTTGATTTAAAGTCAATATTATATGATATGATAATGGCTACATCTGCTTTCTTGTGGTTTCCATTTCCATGGAACATTTTTTTCCATCCTTTTCCCTTGAGTCTATATGAATTCTTTTGAGTTAGATGTATTTCCTGGAGATAGCAGATACTGGCTTTAATATTTTTTATCCATTCAGCCAGGCTATGTCTCTTGAATGGGGAACTCAAACCATTCATGTCAATTGATAGAAGTGATATGTGGGATATTGTTCTGTTCATCCTGTTGGGTAGTACCTCATTGCTTTGTTTTACCTCTAGGGCTATTATTTCATATGAGCTCCGAGCTTAAGCTTTTGGGTGGTTTTACATGGTGGGTGACTCTTGTGCTCATCCATGTATAATGAATGCAGTTCTAAGTATTTTCTGCAGGGCAGGTCTTGTCTTGACAAATTCCCTAGTATTTCCCTGTCTGGAAAGGTCTTTATTTCTCCTTCATGTATGAAACTTAGTATTGCAGAATACAAACTTCTAGGCTGGCACTTGTTCTATTTAAGAAGACTGAAGATGAGGCACCAACCCCTTTTGGCTTGTAAGGTCACCGTTGAGAAGTCTGCAGTTAGCCTGATGGGTTTTCCTACGTAAGTTACTTGATGTTTTTGCCTTACGTCTCTCTCAGGAGTTCCTCCTTCATGCCGACTTCTGCCAGTCTGATGACTATGTGTCTTGGTGATTGCTGTTTTGTGATGAATCTCCCAGGTGTTCATTGAGCCTCTTATTTTTGATTGTATAAATCTCTAGCAAGACCAGGGAGTTTTCCTCAATTATTCCCTCAAATAGGTTTTCTATCCCTTGTCTAATTTCTTCTTCACTGTCAAGGATGCCTTTGATTCTTATATTTGGCCATTGTACATAATCCCATATTTTGTGTAGGCTTTGTTCACTCTTCTTAATTCTCTGTTTTTTATTTTTGACTGACCGAATTAATTCAAAAGAGTTGTCTTCAAGTTCTGAGATTCTTTCTTTTGCCTGGTCTAGCCTATTATTACAACTTCCCACTATGTTTTGTATTTCCTTAAATGCATTTTTCATTTTCAGAAGTTCCATGTGTTTTTTCTTTAATATGTTGATCTCTTTAGTAAATTTTTCATTCATTTCCTGAATTGGTTTTCTGGTGTTTTTTGTTTCTTTGTTTGTTTTTGACTTGGCTTTCCATTTTCTCTGGATTTTGTTGACCTTCCTTAAAATCCGTATTTGGAATTCTTCATCTGTCATTTCAATATTTTCATTTTCGCTAGTATCCATGGCTAGAGAGGTGGTGTTCCCTTTTGGGGGTACCCTTTCACTCTGATTTTTCATGTGTCCAGAGTTTTTTCAATGATTCCGTCTTATCTGGAACAGCTGTTACTTCTTATTTTTGGATTTTCTTTTGTTTAGATGGGTCTTTTTTTTACCCCCTCGCTCACATAGTGGTGTTTGTAACATATGTTGGGTAAGAACATTTGGCTTTGCCTGTGGATGCTTTGATGGTGGTCTAGGTTCTGTATGGAAGCCTTGGTTATAGATATCCTTAGTGTGATGGTTTTCTTAGTTGTTAGTTGTGTGTAGGCTGTAGCAGTAGTAGCTATGTGAGTGGACAGATTCCACTCACATAGATTCCATAGACAGATTCCACTTATCTCTCTTTGGCAAGGGACGATGGAGGTCTTTGAAATCCTTTCTCTCTCCCCAGCTCTGTGGTCTTCTTACCAGTGTGAATTGTACTGGCACACCCAGTTTAATCTCTGAAACTGTAGGTGGTGCTTGTGGGTGAGGATCAACCCCACCCAGTATAACTCAGTCAATAAATGCTGTAAAGTGCTGTGCAAATTGACTTACCTGCCAGTAGGTGGCATTTGCCAGAAGGAACAAGCTGCAGTGTTGTTTTGGGGATGTGTGACCAGCTCTAGTCCCTCAGGAGAAGCACTCAAATGCCCCAAGTGGTGAGTGGGGCCCTGAAACTTCCAGGTAAATCCCTATTCTCTGCCACAGCAGAGGCAGGTGGGGACATGAGACCAAGTAGGGCTTAGTCGGGTGAGCTCCACAAAAGCTGGCAGGGTAGCTTTTCAGCAGGGATCAAAGGTCCACTCCCAGCTTCTGGGGAAAGCCACCAGAGAAGGGCTGAAGTGGCCTCACCAATCAGAAAGTCTGCTTATGGAGGCAGTGCTATCTGAGATTCACAGTCTGGCTGTCAGGAGCTGGTTTTGCTCATTTCCCCCTCCCCTGCTCCATGGTCTCTGTTCAACATCTGTCAATAGGCAGGAATTAAAACTAGCTAATTTCCCTCACAATTGTGCTGCAGGCTGAGAGCTTCCCCAGCCAGGATCCAAACCTGGGCTGAGAGCACAGCCTTCCTACAGGGAATGGGTGCTCCATGAGCTTACTACAACTGGGACCATGCTGCACTCTCCTCTCAGTTCTTCCCATGCTGGCTCCCTTGCCTCCTAAGATTAGTTCACAAACTCCCCTCTGTGCCTCTGGAGCAACATAATTGAGTCCTGGAGGTATGGGATATGGACTGTAGGCCTGCCCCTGGGTACCTGGAGATCAACCCCTGACCATGCCAGGGAGAAGCTTGCTGGTCCCAAGTTGCCTATGGGGTGCTCAAGCAGATTTGATATACCTCTGTGTTGGGGTGTGCCTTGCTCTGATCAAGCTGCCAGACATGCAGCACCAGGGAGGGCTGCCAAGCAGGGAGTTCACAACCTGAGTATCCCTCAGTCTGCTGGAGGACCCTAAGAGGAAAGGTTTGAGCCCCACTCTCTGTGAAAGCCTCAGAGTGGTGGCTCAATTGTCTCTCTCAGCAGCTGTGGGTGAGGGAGGGGATGGGGAGGAAAAGAGTCTAAATGGAGGATGGCTAGCACTCTGGTCATCTCTGTGTCACTCTCCAGATTGCAGCCTACCTGAAATGACCAGGCCCTGGGGTCACGCAGATCCCCCAGGACCCATTGGACCCCTGTGGCTCCCTCAGTCTGGGCTGGGGCCAGAAAATCTTTGTGTGTGGATGAGCAAGCTGAAAATTGACAGGCTGAAGCCCCCTGGGGAGGACAAAGGCACATGGTGGGTAGAGAAGCAATATGGCACCTGCCATCTCAGTTCAGGTATGTGGTAACAGGAAGTGCCCTACGGGAGCTGGGAACCTAGTACTTTGCCCAAAGAAGCTCCCAGTTCACTGGTAGAGGCCACATTTTGGCAAAAGCGGGGTAGAAAGTCTCTCCAGCAGCTCAGAATCCTGCTGACTATCAGAGATGTGAGGGTGGGAGAAACATACCCCTCCACCTACCCTTTTTGCTGGACTCCAAGCCTCTTGGGGGTTGATCTCTGCTGATGGCTTGTTCCTTCTTGTTCTACTCTGCAACTTCTTCCCATGGAGTCTCCTATAGGTTCTGACACCCTTCCCTCTGAATTACAACCAATCTATGTTTGTTTATTTGTTTTTTCTCTTTCATCTAAAACTTTTCCTTCTTGCTGAGACACTCTGGCAGCTGGTGTCTCTGGTCAGCTATCTTGCTTGGCACCCCAGGATTGTTTTTTATGATGCTTTTAATTGCATACATATTAACATGGGTGGTTTGAGACTGTGATTTTAAAATACAAAAATTAAGATGTTCAAGGGATGATGAAAAGAAGGAATGAACCAGGGGTGAAATGGGTTCAAAGAGATTTTAGTAACAATGAAGATTCATCCTCAACAATTGTGCAAAGACATAGCCGTAGTCTATAATAACTGGTTTTGCTTGCTATATAAAAGGCTACTACTCTGCAATATATGAAAAGCACCAGACCTAGGGTCAGAGGATTTGGGTTAAATTCTTCACATCTTGGACAAACCTAAGAAGATTGAGAAACATCTACTACAGTATACTAACACAAATTTTAAAGCATCATTGTATAAAAGCTTACAACTCAGTAAAAGTGAAATGACTCTGACTTCACATTGAATCAAAAAAATGATATATTCCAAAGGGAAATAATTCTGGCACTTCTTCGTTGCACAGCAGTATCACTATTGTCAGCTGAAGTATTTTTCTAGAAGATGTTGGCAGATGCTTAACAGGTCATGGAAAAGTAATGCTTTCAGTTTAGAGCATGAAACCACGATAGCCCCTCAAGGCCAATTATCAAATGGCCTTTAGTATTTTCAAAACATAACATCAGTGCTCTACAATCCTATACCTAGTAGTCTAGATTTAAATTTTAATTAATAATTGACATTTTCAAATGTGCTGTCTTGTGCCATTGTTGATATAAGTGTATTGAAGAATACGCATGTCCTTAGAAAATTTTTAAGCTGATTTTAAGAATAAAATTTAACATGGGCAGCTAATTAACCCCTCTCTCCACTATCATAAACTTCCTTGTCCAATGCAGCATTTGCTGTCTCATATTAGTATGTAGCTAGCCACATTAGCATAAGTGTTTATTTGCAAGTCACTTAAATCCCTTATCAGACAGAAAAACCTTCTCAGTGAACAAAAAACGTATCACGCATCTAATATGTGCAGGTTTCCTCACTAAGTGGTGGAGGAGCAGTAGAACCATTCACAAATATTAATAGCTTGTTGGAATTAGAAAACTCTGTGTAGTATAACCTACCCTAAAAAGAGCCAGTGAGTAACTATATATAAAGTTGTTCTCAAGATATATCAACTATGCATAACAACCGGTTCCTGAGACAAGAGACATGTTAGTCCAGAGTGGCTAGAGAATGTCTATGTCTACACGAGAAGTTGAAAATAATGATTCATGCCCCAGCTGGTAATATCAACTCCCCAAAACAGTAGCAACTACCAGACAGCCAGACATTCCAGAGAAAGGAGAACAGGTGTCAGTCCTTGATGAGGTCTCTAAGTATTCTGTGTGTGACTTACCCATTTCAGAAGAACCAGATAAGTGAAATGACAATGGACTAGTCAATAACTTCAGAAGATCAGAAATAGAGCCCCCAATGGCCAAAATGGAAACTTTTCAAGTCCTCAGACATATTTTGGGAATCTTACAAGATTGGGGGATAGTCGGCCACAAGTTACCTGGCTAATAGATGTATATATTTTTTTATTTTATATCAACATTTTACTATGTCTCTAAGCCTGGGCTAAGAGAACTTGCAAGATCAAGCATGTGGGTAAAAAGCACAGTGTAAATATTAGGCAGGGATCAAATCTGTAGGCCAGGAGGGCGGTTCCTAGCAGAGGAGAAGCCAGAAACCAATCAGGAGAAGAGATTGAAGGAAAACACAGCTAACAACCACAGAGTAGGAACTTGAGGTTTTGACACATACACACCTGGAGTGCTGCAACTTTGTCATAAGAACACCTGTCAATCATATATATCAATCATCTGGTAACATCCCACACCTCCTGTAAGCCCTACCCCAACCCGGCCAATAAAAGGAAACCACCTGGGAGTCCTTAACATCTTTCTCCACTTGTGGACACTGACCCATTCCTCTCTCTGGAACCTATTTTCACTTTGTGTAGCTTCCTTCTTTTCTACAATTGTGTAGCTTTCTTCTTTCTTCCTTCTTTTCTACAATGAAATCCGTCTGTATGAAAGTACTTCCTGTGTTCACTCCATTGCACCAGCCCGGCTTGCAATTCTTCCAAGCAAGGAGCCAAAGAACCAGGACAACATTTCTTTCAAAAACCCAAACCTGACAGTAATAAATACTTAATAGGTGTGCCACAAAAGAAATGTTTTTTCTATGTGTAATATATTATAATTCAGGAAGATTAAGGTTCTCTCAATAAAGTTTGTTGAGAATTGCTTTAGTAATATCTAGGCTACTGCCAAATGTCCTTTGCCTGTAATAAAATAACATGTGCCTTCTCAACTCTTCTAATTTCCAACTCTTCTATATTACCGTTAAGGCACTAATTCATTCTGATTCCCCAGGTGAACTCCATATAATATAATCGTACTCTTTTCCATAAAGCCAATTCATTAAGTTAAAACTAAATGTCATTTTATTGTAAGCCTTTGTTAAGTTCTTCAGGTGAACAAATTCATGAATTGGAAAATAAGCAACCTTTTGACTACCATGTGCCCCAAAATATGATCATCATAAAAATACGAAGACATTACAGGGTATAAAGTAGTCAGTGAAGTAAATGATGCTTGTAAACATAGCTCTGAGTCTTCATAACTATGCAGCCCATTGACCAAGATGAACAATAGCCATTGGATTTGGCTCCAAGAATTTGTTTTCTTCTTTGTCTCCAGGGGTGAAAACTCACATGCATAAGAAAAATGATTACAACTTTTAGAAAAAACTACCTGAAATTGTAGACTTCACAGAGGAAGAGAGAATAAAGAGTATCCACAACAGGAAAGACTGATGAAGGTCTTGTAATGACAGCTGAGAATTGAATTCCCTAAGAAATTATCCAGTTAAGTCAAGATTTGTGGTTCAGTGTTATCATCACCAAGTACCATTCCTTGGTGACTCCAGGAATTTGCCAAGATACAGGTTGAGTGCTCTGTCTGCCCCTAAAATAAATGCCTGCTCTCATCCCTGACAGATATACAATAGTCTTATTTGGAAAACGGTTCTCAAAGCAGCAAGCACTCTCCACAGACAGCAACCCTGGGCAGCAAGGATGTGTCCATATTAAATGCTTATCTGTTTAAGTAAAGGACTGCAAATATGGGGGACGGGGCTAGCCTCACAGCAAAAGCCATACATATTCAGAGTTGTTTCTTAGAAAGCTACAGAAGGGTGCCACTGAGACACAGGTGTGTGGAACAATTCATTCTACAGTGAGACCACCTTTGGAACACATACTTCCAAATGACACAACTGGGACAGATGTCTAGCTGTGCATCTTTATTCACTGTAATAAGGGGACTATTTGTTGATAAAAAACACTAAGGGCAAAGAAGGAAAATGTCATCAAACCTTTCAATAAGCTTGCAGCCAGTTCCTAACACCCCAGTTTTATCAGCTGACCTGGTGACCTAGCAAGGCATGACCTTTAAATGCAGGAATGTTTATGCATCACCCACGGCACTATGAGCTGAAAGGAGACACTGTCATTAAGCACAGCTCCAATGACAGTCCCCACCTCCACAAAATCCAAGCGTGTATTAAGCCTTTGGCATCCCTGTGAGCTGCCACAATGTCATGAGTTCCCTTAGAGACAGCTTGGTATAAATCCATATGAAAACCCAACAATGCTCAATAAACATTCACATGGAAAATGAAGTAAGGGAGGATATAAAACACCGTCTGGAGAGAGTGACAGAGGACAGCTCGTTCAGAACCTTGAAGGCCTTGTTCTTTATCCTAAATTGGTGAGAAAGTATTGAAGGGTTTAAAGTAGGGAGGTAGGTAACATGATACACTTTGCCAATCTCCAAGAGGACTATGCTCAGAAGAAGGAAGGCATAGAGTCAAGTGTCCCATCCCCGTGGCACTGTCCCTCCCTTCTGAAACTCGTATCAACAAACAATTGATTCATTTTCTTCTGGAGGTCTTCTCACCTTGACTGGAAGCTGCATGAGGGCAATAACTCAAGTCTTAATACTTTTTCTTGACCTCAATGACTACCTAAATGAACAAAACTTGATTAATTAATGGATGAGCTGTTTATATACAAAATCTTCAAAAAGGGGCAAGAGGAGACTGAACTGTTTCCTCATATTGGAACAAGACCAACTATGCAATGCATGCAGATTCCTAATGTCTCTCCCTTATGAAACAATTTTCCGTGTTGTGATAACAAGTCAGTACTGAACCATGAACCTGTCTACCTTGAAGGTCCTCCTCTCTGTGGTCTTATCTCTTCTGCTGACAGGAACCCTTCCACCACCTCATTAGCCCCATGAATATACTGACAAACTTTCTCTCCTTGACCAAATTATAGGCCAGCTCTTCTAAGTCTGACTAGACCCCATCTGTGTGCGTGCCTCTCAAGAGCCCAATTTTAGCAAGAATCCTGCTAAGCCAGTTTGGCAAGAACCCCCGCCCTTAATGTCTGATCACACTTCATATCTAATTGTTTCCTCCCCCTCCACCATTCCCCAGGCGATGTCTGATCACCCTGGCCTACCTTCAGCAAGAATCCTGTTAGGTCTGTTTAGCCAGGATACCCCTTACCCCTGATGTTTTCTCTTAGTAATTTTCCATTCACTGTCCCCCCACCTCACTCCTTGGCTATAAATTCCCACTTTTCCTTGTTGTATTTGGAGTTGAGCCCAGTGTTTCTCTACTTCTGCAAAACCCTATTATGTAGGGACCGCTACACCTATCACAATAGTCCCCCTGAATAAAGTCTGCCTTACTGTGCTTTAACGAGCATCATGAATAATACTTTGCTTTAATAATAGGCAAGAGGAGTGATAGCATCTTCAAAGAGCCAAGTCAAATCTTTCTCTTTTAAGGAAAAAAAGTTTTATAGTTTCTCATGAGAAAATATAGGTCAAGAGGGAAAGCATTGGGATATATTTTAATGCTAGAACATATATAAAATAAACTGTAACTGCAGTCTTCAAGTAAGATATTCTGGACACAGGATATGCTCAGCCTAATATCTTATATCATCTTCAGCACAACCCTCCTATCAATGAGAGTCTTACAGAGTAAGCAACCAGTAAACATTTGTCGATAATAAGAAATCTGGGAACTGCAGATCCTTTCAACCATCACTGGTAATTTAAATGCATAATTTATTTTCATGGGCAGGGAGGCAAAGTGACACTTCTCAGAAAGATTTCCAACAAGATTTAAAGAGCAAACAAAAATGTTTCTGGTTTAGTGTGAGGTAACTGAAAATTTTGGCTATTGAAAACATCCCACTTAATGTAAAACTTTTGGTTTATTTAAATTTTTCTCTATCAGTGAACAAGCTTATTTTCCTGTCAGATACAAATTATTTAATAATACATTTTTAAACATGCTATAGACATAAAAATGAAGCAGAAAGGGAAAGATAAGTGAGATTATAAGGAAATAGGAATGGAAGAAAACAAACACGCTTGGGCCAGAGAGACATCATCATGAATTCAAAGACCTATCAAACCAATGGGGTGTTAAATACAGGGCAGCCTAAGGCCCTAATGTTCCGAAAAGAATTGTGATGCTCACTTTCTGACTTACTGCAACACTTTACTTTGAAATATCCCATAGCAGAAACCTTTTCAGCTGCAAAAATCTCCTTATATTGCATTTTTCCCCCATGGTAACAAGGTGTTCCAATGAAAGTGTCTGATATAATATCAGTAACAGACGACTTCATTGTCTTTGGTCTGTTAATATGTTAACTGAAGATTTACCACAGTGTCAATCTCGATTACGTTTCATTTTGATAGGTGGCTTTTTAAAAACATTGCACATAAAATGCTAACCACTCCATTCACAAAGTTTACCAACCTGAGTGAAATTTTACTGCCATCCTTTGACCAGGTATTTTTTTAAATAAAATAAAATCTTTTAAAAGACTTAGAGTACTGGAAAGACAGGTCATAAGAAGGTTTGGGGTCTTTTAAACAGCTTAATCGATATAAAATTCACATACCATCTATTTAACCATTTAAAGTGTACAAAATCAATGCCTTTTAGCATAAACATGGAGTGATATGATCACCACAATCAATTTTAGCACATTTTCACTACCCCAAAAACAAAGTCTGTATGTACTACCCACTTTTCCTCTCTCTTTAGCCCCTAGCAACTTCTAATCTTTCTCTATACATCAGCTTATTCTGGATCCCATCTTCACATAAATTCCATATAAATAGAATCATATAATATGTGGTCCCTTATGACTGGCTTCTTTCATACAACACAATATTTACAGGGCTTATCCATATTTTACCATGTATCGGTATTTCATTTCTTTTTGTTGCCAAATGATATTCCATTGTATGGATGTATCACATTTCATTTGTCTACTTATCAGTTGATGGACATTTGAGTTGTTTCTACTTTTTGGGCTATTGTGAATAATGCTTCTATGAATATCCATACACAAGTTTATGTGTGAACATATATTTTCATGTCTCCTGGGTATATACCTAGGAGTGGAATGGCAAGGTCATCTGGTAACTCTGTGTTAATCATTTGAGGTGCTGTCAGACTGTTTTCCAAAAGGCTACACAACTTTACATTCTAAGCAGCAGTGTAAAAGTGTTCCAATTTCTATGTGAAAGAAATTGGAACTCATGACTTCATATCCATGTCCAATATTTGAAAACCTATTAGAGTTTTAGAGACTGAATATTTTAGGAAATAACCTGTTTGCTTAAAAACTTTTCTTAAAACTTTTTCTCCACCAAATTTTACTTTTGCCTTTCTCTTTTAAGACAAGATCTATTACATTGCATAGAGAAGCATTTGGCTAAAAGAAAGCTAGATAAAGAGATGTCAAACAGGTTTCTGTTTTTCATACAATTATTTCTTCTGTTACATTAAGTTCAAAACCACACCAACCTGATCCTATGGAGTTTCATATTTTTACTTCCAGACCATCCTTAGGTTAGCAATCACAGTTTTGAGAATCCTTATTTAGCCATTACACCTGTTGTCATTTATTATCATCCACTTAGATTTAAATACATACGCACATATTGCAAGATTGATTTTTCACATCTGTTCTCCCTCCATTTTCTTCTATCTTAAGATTTCTGTATTGTGATGCATTCGTTTGGTCACAGTGCTTTATTGTGCAAATTATTTATATCAGTTGCATGAGATAGTATCCAAACCCTTTCCTACATTAAAATATATTTCTTTCACTTGACATGGAAATGATTTTTTACTGTATATAAGAGCTCTTTGGTAAGTTACAGGTGCTACTCTTTCTTCTTCTAAAGTCCAGTATAGCAATATAGATAATTAAGATGCCAATCTGAATTTATTGCCTTTGAAAATAACTTATTTTTTTCTGTCTCAAAGATTTTAAGATTTCTTCTCTAAGCTCAAAGCTAAAGAATTTTACCAAGTTTGTATCTTTTCTTATTAATCCTGCCTAGAAATCTGGGAGACTTTACAATCTCT